>SJYV01022174.1:0-59395 GCA_006410875.1 Neotragus pygmaeus | reverse complement strand
AAATATTTGCAAATCATATGCAGGCTAAATTCAGAATATATAAAGAACTCTTATAACGTCATTTGAAAATTCATATACAACTTTTTAATGAAGACTTGTATTATCATTTCTCATGGAGATGTATCTAAGAGAGGAATCGCAAGATCTCATATGGTAATTCTATATTTAACCTTTTTGAGAATTGCCAAACTTCCAATTAAACATTTTTTTAATGGCTTCTTGATGATTTAAGCATCTTTTCATGTGCTTATTGATCAACTGTATTTCTTCTCTGGAACAATGTCTAATTAGGTTCTTTGCCCATTTTTAATTTGAGTAATGTCTTTTTATTATTGAGTTATAAGAGTTCTTTATATATTCTGAATATAAGTCTCTTGTCAGAATATGTTTACAAAGTTTCTCTTAATATGCCTGTTTTATTTTCACTTCTTGATAGTGTCTTTTGATGCTCAAAGCTTTTATTTTTATGAAGTTCCATTTATTTGTCTATATTTTCTTGTGGAACATAGAAGAAGTGTCTTATAACTATAATAGTAGCTGGACTAGGATCTGGGAATTGAGTATCTTGGACAAATCTCTTTTCTTCAAGACCCAATTATTAATAGGGATAAATCCAAATAAATATGTCATGCTCCCTGTGGTTTACTAATTTTCAATCTACCTAGGTAGAAAAATATGCATAAGTAAAATATTGAATAAGATTTATATTTATTTGTGCTTTAGTATTGGCTCCAGAGTCTCCTGAAAGCTACTCATTAAAGTCCTTCCTGCCACCACGAAGCCTAATTAATATTTTGCTTATATCCAGTTCAGGACCTGCCTGATCATTCTCAGAGATGTTTTCCCAGTTTAAAAATGCCAGCTTTTAGATTTTTGGTCATAAAAGAGATGAAAAATTAATTAGCATTACTAAAAAGTTCAAATTACCAGTATTTGAATCTTATGATGATTAAAATACAACAAAATTGGATGATATTATTTTTACTGTTCAAAATCCTCTGTGTTTATACTGGAAAGCATTCTAATGTTTATCAAGATGCTTAAGTGTAGGTGTAACTAAGGAAACAAGTCAGAGAAGTGCCTGATCTGGAGAGATAATTATTATCTAAGCAAGTTAGTGATATTTTGGGAGAGCTGAAAAGAGTGGGTTCATAGGATAGTTTTGTAGGGCATGAAAGCAGATATTTTCTTTCACCCTTTTTCTATAGGAAGTTCAAAATTAAATGATTCCCATGGCTATTGGCCACAGGAAGAGAATCAGTCATCTGATACTCCAGAGTTGACAAAACATTGGATGCTTCTCTAATTACAGTTATTCAGGTATAACTGTATTTGGCACTAATAGTGTGGTTCTATTCAATGAGAATTATTAGATGTGGTGGAGTTCAATGCCATGGAGATATATCCAACCCACTTTTTCACCTCTAAGCTGAATTAGTAGGGCAGAAGAAAGAGACACCTAAAAAATCCCAACTTTAACATGTNGCTTGTAGCTTTAGTGCATAAAAACTGATCTGTAATTGAAGTCGGGGTTCGCTCCTTTCGAGGAAGGTCGAACCCTGGCGCGCCGGTTCAATAAACCCTCTTGCTTTTTGCATCGAATTCAAGTCTCGGTGATCTGTGAAGCAACGTTTCCCGAGAATAGGCCTTTCTGGGGCCTAACAGTACCTGGAGAGACTGATATATATATATATATTTTTTTTTTCCTCCAGATTTGGTTATAACCTGACTGATTCAGAGTTTTTTCCAGGTTCAAGAGTGCCCAAGATTGCTCACATTTGTTTTTTAATGAAAATAATTGACAATTAGTACAATATCTCCCAGAATGACACAAGCTCTGATTAGAAAAGATCTTGGTAGGAAAAAAAAAATGGATAATTTCTTGGATCATGCCAGAGTCATTGTAAATGGAGGGAATTAGAGACATTTGAGGAAATACAACTGAATTGTTGTGGGATTAGTTGTAGGAGTTGAGAATGCTAAATCAAAGCTGACTTTCTTGTTCATGGTTTTTCTCATTGAACTAATTCCTTAATGGAGGTAATAGTACTTTCACTTTACAGATTAGGGTGCATGTACAGCATCCGTGGCACCCTTACTTTCCATGGGAGATCCAGGAGCTGGCGGAGGCCCTGATGAGTCAGACTGTCTTTCTGCTCTATGTCCAAGTCACTTCTGAAAAGCTTATGACCCCTCGGCTAGTTAAGATGGAAACCTAATTCAACCTACAGGATATATTTGTTCATTTGTGCTAAGTTACTTCAGTCATGTCTGACTCTTTGTAACCCTATGGAGCCCGCCAGGCTCCTCTGTCCATGGGATTTTCCAGGCAAGAATACTGGAGTAGGTTGTCATTTCCTTCTTCAGGGGATCTTCCCAACCCAGGGATTGAGCTTGCGTATCTTATGTCTCCTGCATTAGCAGGCAGGTTCTGTACCATTAGTGCCACCTGTGATGTCCACAGGGTATATTATGGGTGAGTTGGGGGAAGGGCAAGGTTGTCTTCTCTAGATATTCTGTAATCTGTGTGAAACTCTGAAGAAAAAAACAAATCTAAAAACTGTTACCTGAGCTCCAGTAAAAGTTGAAAGCATAGCTATAATTATTAGGTTGTACCTTTCTCAGAGTAATAACATGTAATAACATGTTACTCTTAAAAGAGAAAGTACTTGCTAAAATATGCTAATCATAAACCTGTTTTTTTTAGGTGGCTTTGAATGTTGATGTTTTCTTTCTGTTCTAGTGGAACATGATAATTCAACTTGTCGCTTTGCCCCAAATAGCCAAGTGATCTTGTTTGTGTGCATACAACAGAGTGAACAGAAACTTGAGGATTAATCTCTCCAAAACTTGAGTGGACTATATGACTCTTATGAAGTTCCATGATTATTTGAAAGTCTTTAGAGTAAATGCGTAGCCTTGGTTGAAAGAATAATAAACTTATTTAAGAATATTAAAAGATAGCATTGTTTTATATTTTTAGAAAAATTTTTAGAGGCTAAAAAATTTTAGCTAAAATTTAAAATATTTTGGCATTGTTAACTGCTAAGAAAAACTAGATTCATCAATAGTTGAAAAAGCATGTCCATAAATAACTACCTGTGACTATGTATATATGTGACTTGCCTCATAGCTCAGTTGGTAAAGAATCCGCCTGTGATGCAGGAGACCCTGGTTTGACTGCTGGGTTGGGAAGATCCGCTGGAGAAGGGATAGGCTACCTATTCCAGTGTTCTTGGGCTTCCCATCTGGCTCAGCTGGTAAAGAATCTTCCTGCAATGTGGGAGACCTGTGTTCGATCCCTGGGTTGGGAAGATCCCCTGGAGAAGGGAAAGGTTACCCACTCCAGTATTCTGGCCTGGAGAATTCCATGGACTGCATAGTCCTTGGGGTTGCAAAGAGTTGGACATGACTGAGCGAATTTCATTTTCACTTTCTTTTCATGTATAGTAAACTTAACACTAAGAAGAGAATAAAATATACCTTCAGAGGTATATTGAGAGAAATAGAAGCTTTCCAGTCATGTCACTGCTATGTGCACAGGATTTTTTTTTTTAATGAAATTTTTGAAATAATCATCTCCAAATTTGAAATTGGAGGCTGTGACTCCTTGAAAAAATATATTTATATATATTATATATACATATACATAATATGTACCATGTAATATACGTTAATATGTGCTGTTGTTTGTTGTTCAGTTGCTAAGTCGTGTTCGACTTTTTGCAACCCCATGAACTGCAGCATGCCAGGCTTCTCAGTCCATTACTGACTCCCAGAATTTGCTCAGACTCATGTCTGTTGAGTTGGTGATGCCATCCAACCATCTCATCCTCTGTTGCCCCCTTCTCCTCTTGCCCTCAGTCTTTCCCAGCATCAGGATTTTTTTTTTTTTTTTCCAATTTCTTGGCTCTTTGCATCCTTGTAGCCAAAGGATTGGAGCTTCAGCTTCAGCATCGGTCCTTCCAATGAGTATTCAGGGTTGGTTTCCTTTAGGATTGACTGCTTTGATCTCCTTGTTGTCCAAGGGACTCTCAAGAGTCTTATCTAACACCACAGTTCAAAAGCATCAATATTTTGGCACTCAGCCTTCTTTATGGTCCAGTTCTCACATCCATACATGATTACTGGAAAAACCATAGCTTTGACTATACAGAACTTTGCTGGAAAAATGGTGTCTCTGCTTTTTAATGTACTGTCTAGTTTTGCCATAGTTTTCCTTCAGAATAGCAAGCATCTTTTAATTTCATGGCTGCAGTCACTGTCTGCATTGATTCTGGAAACAACAAAATGAAGTCTGAGACTATTTTCACATTTTCTCCCTCTATTTGCCATGAATTGATAAGATCAGATGCCATGATCTTAGTTTTTTGAGTGTTGAGTTTTAAGCCAGATTTTTCACTCTCCTCTTTCAAAAAAAAAAAAAAATATATATATATAACATATATTTCCCCAAGCCAATTTTATATACTGAGTTGACTGATATTCTGTCAGTGTAGTTTGCATCCTTTACACAATCTGAATGTAAATCTTCGATGGATTTCGCCAGTGCTGAGCTCTGTGCATATGCCCCAGTAAGAGTCTTCACTTAGTTACTGAGGACATCCTTGATATCATATATTGCTCAACAGTCATGAGTAGTCAGGGAGCAAATTTCATCATATCATTCTTAGGGGAAACACAATATGGATGATAAATAAAATGAAGTGAGGCAGGAATGATAGATATTTCCTTTTTTAAAAGGATTCATCTGAATAGTGACAAAATTGGCTTCACCCTTACATATTTTTCCTCTACTTAATTCTTCTCTTAGTGAGGTCATTGCTAGGTTTTAAGCAGTGTTCATGAAAATCTATAATCATCTTTTGAGATTATAAAAATAGGCTGAACTGGAAAGCTGAAAATAAAAATGTAAGAAAGAAAATATAGGAAAACATGTGAATAAAATGATTGCTTGTAGTTCTCAAGAGGGTTATTATTTATCTACTGATCAAAAAGGCTTTTGCCATACTTCACTTCACACATGGGTCTACCTAGATTGTCTCTGAATCAGTCCAAGAAGTGAACTTTTATCTGTGATTTATGATATACTATTTTGCTTTGTCACAAAAACAGCCTTTAAAAGCCACAGCTCTACTATTTGAGTTTCAACACGATTTCACTGAACCTACAGAATGCCCAGTCTTTGACCACCTGGGAATAAGAACTGGTTATGATTATCTGAGAATACAGTTGTGCTGAATATGCTGTTGGTGATAGGAAAGAAATAAGAGATGTGGCCTTTGTTCTTAAGAAGCTCAGTTTTATTATGAGAGAATTTGCTGCAACTTTTCATACATATGCTCTTGAGCTATCCTTGAAATGGATATTAATTATCAAGTTAGGGCTCACTAGGGAAAAAGAAGAGAAAAACATATTTCTGCATTCTGGAAATCCTACAAATCAAGGAATTATAGAATGTCAGAAGCAGGAAAAGACATTAAGAACCATTCTAGTTCATCCCCTTCAAATGCCAACTGGGGCAATCATTCCTTTGAAACTTTATGAAGGAACATTTTAGGGAGTTTTTGAGAAGGAAGTTAACAAGTTATCTGGGATATTAATCTATTTCACTTGAGCAATTTTGAAGCAATCCAAATGTCTAGGCCAATTTGAATGCCAAGGACAGGCAGAGATTTTGTGTCTTTGACCTTATTTTGTTGAGCACAGAAGTGGAAACTAGAGAATTAATCTTAGAGCAAGAGGAGTGGGAACTATATCTGTACATTTTTCTGAAAACTTTAGTCCATTAAATTTGACTGAAGAACTGGCATACTTTACACCTTAAATTAGGAAATTATAAAGAACTTGCATTCCATTTTATACACGAATTCAGAAACATTATACTTTCTTGGAGTAAAAACTTTTAGCAACTCAGGAGTGTGATTTGCATAGCAGTCCTCTAATGTGTTATTATCATTGTGCTAACAAAGAAAGTCCTTTAGTCATGTCCAACTCTTTGCGACCCCATAGGATGTAGCTTGCCAGTCAGTCATGTCGGACTCTTTGCAACGCTATGGAATGTAGCCTGCCAGGCTCCTCTGTCTATGGGATTTTCCAGGCAAGAGTACTGGAGTGGTGACCATTTCCTTCTCCAGGGGATCTTCTCAACCCAGGGATCGAACTCTGGTCTCCTGCATTGCAACCAGACACTTTACCATCTGAGCCACCAGGGAAACCCAGCAAAGAAAAGAACTCTCAAAGAGGCTAAATGATCTTCAAGTTACAGTACTTCTGGGTGGCACAGCTACCGTTTAAAACTAAACTTGTCTGATCTCCAACAGCAAAGGTCATACTGACTATGGCTAGCTTGATACTAACATCTAATGGGCAACATTTGAAGATGGCCATGGACACCCATATCCGTGAAGAAATAAAAAGAACAGGGGACTTTCCCCCTGACCCCACCCCTTATTCTACATGGCAGAGGACTCTACTTGTCCACTTGCCTTGAATTCTGGCTGAGGGATATCAGAGGAGAAAAAAAAAATATCNACCCATATCCGTGAAGAAATAAAAAGAACAGGGGACTTTCCCCCTGACCCCACCCCTTATTCTACATGGCAGAGGACTCTACTTGTCCACTTGCCTTGAATTCTGGCTGAGGGATATCAGAGGAGAAAAAAAAAAGATCACAATTCAATGCAAGATTTGGTGGTACTTTTAACTCTGCTCTTGTTCCCAGTCTACCTGCTATTCTTTTCTTTTTAGAGTTCAAAACACCTGTTCCAGTTATTGGGTTACATCTGCACATAACAGCTACATAACACTGAGGGAGACAAGATGGTGTATACAAACTCCATGTTTTGCAGAGCCAAAATTTCTTATATGAATTAAAATACATATGAGTAATAGAAGGGGAAAGACTTGAGACATAGTCTGGTCCAAGCTTCCGGACTAGAAGCATTTTTATTCTAAGAAATCTCTAGGAAAGAAGTTTTCATATATTTTCGCAGCTCCTTACAGTGTTGGGTCACTCAGTTAGAAAGAAAAATCCATAGATAAGATAGAGTCCTCTTTATTGGGAAAGGGAATTCTTATTTAATGTTTCATTAAATACAATTCATCAAATTTTGAGTGCCTACTGTAGTTGCAAACCCAATATTCTGAGAGATGGAGAATATGCTGGTGGTCAACTTCCCCTTGCCACTCTCTCATAGGCATCACCTCAGTGTTCATCTGGACAAGCTAATTTGGGTTCTCTGTAAAATTATATATACTTATGCTCCTGCAACCTAGTCCCTTAATGGATGTTTTCTTACCCTGTCTTTAGTACCTGGTAAGGCAAACATCCAAAAAATATTCCTAAATATTGGATGAATTGTCTTGAGACTTTAGAAATGTGACCTTCAAGTTAAAAGAACTTAGAAAATATGAACATTTTATTTTTTAAGTTTAAATTTTTTTTTTCTCAATGCAGTTTTTTGTTAAGATATAATTGACATGTAACATATTATATTGGCTTCCCAGGTGGCGCTAGTGGTAAAGAACCTGATTGTCAATGCAGGAGATGTAAGAGATGTGGGTTCAATCCATGGGTTGGGAAGATCTCTTGGAGGAGGGCATAGCAACCCATTCCAGTATTCTTGCCTAGAGAATTCCATGGATTAGAGGAGCTTGGTGGGCTATAATCCATAGCCTTGCAAAGAGTGAGGCATGACTGAAGTGACTTAGCAGGCACGCATAACATTTTATTACTTTCAGGTATATGACATACTGATTAGATTTTCACATATATTGCAAAATTTTCACCATAATAAGTATGGTCAATGTTTTTCACCATGTATAGTTATAAGTTATTTTCTTTTGTCATGAGAACTTTGGGTCTTCCTGGGTGACACTAGTGGTAAAGAATCCACTTGCCGATGCAGGAGACTCAAGACATTCAGGTTCAATCCCTCGTTGAAGAAGATTCCCCTGCAGGAGGGAATGGCTACCCACTCCAGTATTCTTGCCTGGAAAATCCCTTGGACAGAGGAGCCTGGCAGGTTATAGTCCATGGGGTCACACAAAGTTAGACTCGACTGAAGTGACTTAGCAGTGGCAGCATGAGAACTTTTATGATCTACTCTCTTAGAAACTTTTTTTTTNCTTTTGCATACAAAGTCTCTGATTTTTTTTATGCATCGTATTCTGTAGTTATGCAAGCTGAACGTAAGCATAAGGAAAATAAAAACAACACAGATTACATAAGCAGTCCCTGCCAAAGGGCTCTTTGCAAGCCTATCCAGAACAGTGTGTAAAATCTAGAAATTGCCTGTCAGTTATTTGTTCTGCTCAACACCACATGCAGTCATTAATATTTAAAGTATTTTTTACTTTACTTCTGAAGATGTCGGACCTAGGGAAAACAAAATTGTGGTTTAGTTGGCCAAGGGTAGGGAATCAGCTCTACTTTAAAGTCAGCCTTTGATGGGTCAAAAATTATTTCTTAAGATCTTAAACCAAAGGTTACATTTACAAATGACAAAGGCTTTTCCTTCTTTTCCACTTAAAAATAGAACAAAAAAACAAAACCTACTTGAATTGCAAACTAAGTCATGTTTAGTCACNCTTTGATGGGTCAAAAATTATTTCTTAAGATCTTAAACCAAAGGTTACATTTACAAATGACAAAGGCTTTTCCTTCTTTTCCACTTAAAAATAGAACAAAAAAACAAAACCTACTTGAATTGCAAACTAAGTCATGTTTAGTCACTGGATTCATTCATTACCAACCTGAACGCCAAATTGGCAGAAAATAAAAACCCTGGCAACTCATGGCTAGGTTGTAGATGTTTTGAAGCACAGTAAAATTACAGAATTCAGGGGAAAATATCCCTCAAATGTGTCCTGAAGTATCTGGCCTTAATTTAAATGTTCTGATTAGAGGCCTAATAGGTACTGTGGTTTATATGAATGACTCTTCATTCTTTACTTATGGATGCTCAGTTTGGTACTTTGACATAGTATATTGACATGTGCACAATGAGAAATTTCTTGACAAAGTATTGTCTGAAACCTTACATATCTTAGAAGTGATGCAATATTTAGACCTGTAACCCTCAGATGGTAAAAAATCTGCCTGCAATGCCGGAGACACAGATTCATTCCCTGGGTGAGAAAGAGCCCCTGAAGAAGGGAATGGCAACCCACTCCAGTATTCTTGCCTGGAGAATTCCATGGGGTCACAAAGAGTCGGACATGACTGAATGACTAACCAACAACTGCATGACAAGATGAATGAAATAGGCTGTTTGTCTCCCCCCTCACCCCCAAATTCACATGTTGAACTCGTTCCCCACAACAAGATGGTATTTGGCTTTTGGGAGGTTATTGGGTTTAGGTGAGGTCATGAGGGATGGGATTATAAGAAGAGGAAGAAATACCAGATCTCTCTCTGTCAGGTGTGCCAGGAAGAAAGCTCTTCCCAGGTAGTGAATTGACTGGCGCCTCCATCTTGAACTTCTCAGCTTCCAGAACTGTGAGATATAAATTCCTGTTGCTTAAGCCAACCAGCAGCCAGTCTATGGTATTATGTTATGGCACCCTGAGCTATAGACGTGAAAATCCAATAAGAACATTTGAAATCATCACACCTTTATTAGTTCCTGACTTGCTTAGAGTGCTGTATATAAAGAAAGAAAATGTTAAGCTTTTGAAATTGCTTAAATTAAACCGTAGTAATTCTGAGGAAAATAACTGATAGATGTTGAATTTTGCATCATTCCTGGCAACTCTTCAGCTTTTGACTTTCAAATAAAATCTGTCTAAAACCTCAAAGTAATGTGGCATGAATTTATTTTCAGATATAATTTTTTTCTTCAGAGTTCTGTGCAAGGTATTTTTAAAGCATTTGGTAATTTTCCGATCACATCAATGCAGACTATTAGAAAACTCTTATGCTGTTTCGAGTGAAAGCAAAAGGGAGAGCATGCCATTCTAGAAATAACAAAAATATTTTATTTATTCCTAGCTCTAGCAATGTCTTTTACATATATATAGCTCGCACAAAGAATGAATGGAGAAATATAATGAAACTGGAAACTCAGAAATACCTTTTGCATCAACTTATTTTAGGGGCTTTACATTGCATTTGTATCTAAAAAGTTGAAAGTTTTCTAAAACAAAACAAAAAGTATTTCTCAAGTCAGTGTTAACCCTCAACTCAGCTTCATGTGCTCAGCAACATTTTTTTCCCCCATGGGAAATCTTCTTACCCCTCTAAGCATTGCATCAAATTTTAATTCAGCTCAGATAACTCTGCCTAGGGAACTGAGTTGTGTGTGACTTTTTTTTAAAAAAGATTTTTTTTTTTGATGTGGTCCATTTTTAAAGTGTTTATTAAATTTGTTGCAATGTTGCTTCTCTTTTATGTTTTGGATTTTTGGCCATGAGATCAGGGATTGAACTTGAATCCCCTGCATTGCAAGGCAAAGTCTCAACCACTGGGTGACCAGGGAAGTCACATTTTAAAATAGTTTCTGGAGCAATTAATTTTTATGGACGACTTTCTTGAAACGTTGAGGGATTCACCAGCATCACTTGATTTAAGTAGTGCGTATATGGGCCAGACACTGACTTCATGTGTGGGGGTGAGTGTGTAATTTCCCAAAGTGAGGGGCACGTGATAGAGATACACATGTGACTAAGTATCTTATTATTTTAAAACTAAAATAAATAAATAAAGTAAAATAAAATAGATAACAAGTTCCTATAAAAGTAAAATGATCTCAAGCATAAATGCTATGAAGGAATCACTGCTCTGCTTCTGTATAAGGCCAAATGCCCTTCTTGTGGATGGGTTCCTAGTCTCTCTTTGCTTACTTGACTCCTATAATTTCATTTTTTTTCTTTCATCATTAACTTCTTCTCTAATGAAATATTTCTGTTAGCTTGAAAATGCCATGGGCCCTGGTGGCTCAGTGGTAAAAAATCTGCTTGCCAATGCAGGGGATGGGGTTTCGATCCCTGGATCGAGAAGATGCCCTGGAGAAGGAAGTGTCAACCCCCTCCAGTATTCTTGGCTGGGAAATCCCATGGACAGAGGAGCCTGGTGAGATAAATCCATGGGGTTGCAAAAGAGTTGGGCATAACTTAGTAACTAAACAACAAAATGTCATATTTCCTATCTTTGAAAAAAATTTTTTCCTACTCTCCCTTTTTAGCTACTGACTCATTTCTCTGTTTGCCTTTATTAGGAAAACTTGAAGGAGCTGTCCAGACACACACTTCCTTATTTTATTTCTTCTATACCATTCTTGTCACACATGCATCTCAATCACTCCACTGAAATTTCTCCTTCATGGTCACTACAGACTCCATATTCTCAAACCCGGGATCAGCTCTAACTCTTATTTGCTCTGTCAGAAACTTCTTTTGTAGCCATTTTTTTTTTCCTTCTTGAGATATTATTCAGTTTCCTTCTAGGACAAGATCTTCCAGACCTTTCTCCTATGGTCACGCATTCTCAGGCTCTTGTGTTGTTTCTTTCTGCTCTTCCCAGTCTCTAGTTAATGGAATTCCTTAGGATGTCATCTTTCACCATTTCCTTCCTAACTATTCTTTCTCCCCAAGAAACCTCATCAACTTCCATGGCTCTACATAGTGACCATAAGCTTCTAATTTCCAGATTTCAGTTTCCAGATGTGATTTCTCTCCAGAGCTCAGATTCATATTTTCAACTTGTTATACACACCTCTATTTGGAGGTCTAATAGGAACTTCAATTCTAATTTGGCCAAAGATAACTCCTAATATTCCTTCTCCACCTTCCTGCTGCTCTAGTCTTCCCAAACTCAGTATTTAGCACATTATTTTTCTGTTGCTCAGGTCAAAAATGTTGGTGGCATCTTGACCCCCTTTCATTTCATGATACATTTTCAAGATCTTTTGACGTGAGTTTCAAATTATTTTCTGACCTCAATTTGTTTGTCATATGTTGTTGTGCAATGCTGCCTGAAATTCACTGAGACATTCTGTATACTCATAAAGTTTAATTTTTCCTTTTAATGGAGGTCTTTGTGTCTTCTGAAATTTATTTTTATACATACTTAGATTGGATTATAATTTTTTCTCCCTGTGTCCCCTTTTGTATTTATGTTGCTGTCAATCTTCTGCCAGGGAGCTAGTCTGTGACCAGTTTTATGATGATATTTTACTTTTTTCCACAATGACAGTGTGAACATTGGGAACTCAGTCACATAGCCAGCAATCAGCTTGTCTCAGATTCTGTTTGTGGGACGGTGTCAATGTTACCCTGCCTCCTGGGGTTCAGAGCTTCCAATAAAGTAATTGCTCCATGTTGACAAATGGTCAGGCTCTTTATATGGAACAGGAGAGTCCTCTTTGAGCCCTGGTTTTAAGTAGTAATCATGAGCTTTGTACCTTGTCTTATATGGAGGTCTTTTAGTGTTGTTATTCCCCAGAAACTCCCTCTTTCTTGTCCAGGAGTACATGAAGCCTACATTTGAGGTCTACTCTTTTGGTTCATACTTGCTCCACTGATATGTTAAACTTTTTCTGAGCCCAATTTTCTCTCATTCTTTTTATTTATTAGTATATCAGAGCTATCTGATAAGAAGTCAGGGGTTGACCTCTGTTTTAATTCAAACAAAGGGTTCCAAAGATGTTATTTCTAGTCTCCAAGATAGACTGTTAGGAAGGTATTTAAAACAGGAAATAACTTCACATACCCTTCATATCATACCACATAGACAGCTACTGATAAATCAAGAGAGCTTGGGAACACTTGATTGACTGGTGAGAGGGAAGAAGAGGACATTTTCTTCTACAATTACCTGTCTTCACATGTTTCTTTGAAAATATCAGTGATATAAAAATGAGTTCAGGATGAATGACATTGGATGGAGTCTTGGCACATTATTGTAATGGAACAATATCAGGGGTTTTTAGCTCCTAGAAAAATTTAAATCTAAAAATGTGTAGAACAGTAATTCTGTGTCAGAAATTGTGTGCGCTAGATGTTTTCACACATTACATATTTAAATTAACATTTTATAAATGGAATTTCAAAAGATTACATTAACTACCCAGTTGGAGTAGTCTAGATTTAAACTCCAAATTCCATTTATTTTATGTTACTATTCTTTCATAGATGAGGGTGAGAAGCAATGGGTTCCACGAGAAAAGGAGACTAATTAGACTAATTCTAGTTTCTTTTCAATTTGATTTAGTTCTTACTTATGTGTCTCAGGCTGCTATTATTTTAACATTCTTCATTCATTTATTCTTTCTCTCAATATATTGTGTATTCACATTGTGCTAGACATGGCTCTACAAAGTCAAATAAGACATATTCATTTACTCTAACCTACTAGAGATTATTATTCTTATCTTTTAACATCCCTAATAACTGTGACATATCTTAGATCTGGCAACCAAATGTATACACATTTTCACCATTAAATCATTTACAAAATATGTGTATCCACCATTTTATATAAGTAATGACAGTGAACAAATAAACTTTTTCGGGTATATATTTTTCAATGAAAATGTTTCTCAAGAAAACAGCATTTTATATGACATTAAAAGCCCATGTTAATAGTATTTGTATGATCTTGTCAGCGTATATTTCTTCATGTGTAAATAAGGCATTATAATAAATATTCAAAGTTCTCCACAGTGATATATGTAGCACATACACTAAACAGGGGAATAAATACATAGCATGACCCCCGTGCATACAGCTTCATAATTCATCTCCCAACTAACTGTAAGAAACTTTAAGGCACAGAATATGTCATATTTGTCACTTTTCCAATTGATAACAGCATCTGGTAGATTCTTACAACCTATGTGTAAAATGCATTGTTTATTGAATTGGTATTCAAATTGCTGATTGGATAGATAGACTGTAAGGAGGAATGGGTGAGTGAACTGATGACTTTATTTACATGCTACTTGTAAGATATCTCATGAGAAGAGTTGACTCACTGGAAAAGACTCTGATGCTGGGAGGGATTGGGGGCAGGAGGAGAAGGGGACAACCGAGGATGAGATGGCTGGATGGCATCACGGACTCGATGGACGCGAGTCTGAGTGAAGTCGGGGAGATGGTGATGAACAGGGAGGCCTGATGTGCTGCAATTCATGGGGTCGCAAAGAGTCGGACACGACTGAGCGACTGATCTGAACTGAACTGTAAGATATCTAACACCCCACCATGTGTCTTTATAAAATCTGATCACTCAGTGGGGACATGTAGTAATACTTCGGATTTGTCTTATTTTACCTCCTGGTCATAGAAACATGGGGCTACACATAAATGCCAACTTCTTTTGTATCTGGCTACCAGGCAATTTCTGTTATTACAGATTTGGAAAGGTCATCCAAACTACATTTTTAATTTTGGGGGGGTTTATCTATTTAGCCTATTGCTTAGATACCTAGATTGTTGATAGTCATTTGATATTATTCCCCTTTACATGGATTTTTATTACAGTGGTACTTGCTATAACATGCCCTGAATCATTCTGCTATAGATTATGTTGTTTTTAATTGTTGGATGAGCATAAATAATAAAAAGATGACATGTAACTTCCTAGCTCACATGAATTTTTTCATTATACTTGTATATATATTTAAAAGTCATAATAACCCCTAAAGAAGCTGTTTTATTTTTAATGTACACATGGGAAAATAAATGCAGAGAGGTGAAATGACTTGTTCACTGTTATTTAATCCATCAGTCATTCCAGATGTTCTCTTGGGTAGGACGGATTCATTAACAAAGACAGATATTGCCTTTGAAGAACCTAAGGTCTGGGGGTGGGAGTGGGAACAAAAAAAGAGGCAATTATGCTACAGTGAATGGAACTATACTTAATGCAGGCAGAAGGGTGCTGTGAAAACACACAGGATGTGTTTCTCTAAGTTGTCCAGAAGTCAGTGGAACTTGAATCCAGTTTATAGTTCCAAGTCCAAGACTTTTTCTGCCAGACTCAGACTTATCTTTCCTTTATTTCTGATTTTCTCTTAGACCTGGTGGAAGCTGGTTA
Source organism: Neotragus pygmaeus (assembly GCA_006410875.1). Taxonomy (NCBI): domain Eukaryota; kingdom Metazoa; phylum Chordata; class Mammalia; order Artiodactyla; family Bovidae; genus Neotragus; species Neotragus pygmaeus. Next base: position 44,355 of record SJYV01022174.1, on the reverse strand, counting down.
ACCAAAGCTGATGTGATATGTGAGAAGTTAAACTTCAAATGAAGAAAAGAGCTGGATCTTTACTGTGTTGCTTTTGGTATCAGAGACTTCTAAAGAAGGTAGCAGCATGAAACGGGGGTAGGGGGAGAGGCAAGATGGACAAGTGAGCAGGACCCCCTTAGCAGCATCATTAGTAGACAAGGACTTCAAAAGCTAGAATTCTCCATCTCAATTACCTGCTCAGGAAAACCTATTCCATCTTTCACCACAGAGACAAAACATACACATAAGATTTTCTGACAAAGAAAGGGTGAGATGAATCCATAATAGTTTCTTAAATAATTCCTTACTAAAAAGTAAGTAATTCTGAAGATTCTTTATACTTCTTAATTCATAGCAACTCCTAGAGAGACCTTTGCTTTCCAGGGTCTGTTGACTGGGAATAGAACACTCACTAATGAAACTGCCAACAACAGAAAGTGGATGCACTCTAGAGTTTTTTGGAAATGAGATTTGAAAATAAAATTTAACAGGAGACTAATATTAGAATATTCTTGTGTAACATCTGACCTCTGTGTCATAAAGCACCAGAGGTTCCTTTCCATGCATATTTCCATTTCTAACATCCTGAAGTCAGTTCCTGTGTGTCAGCTTTATAATTGTCCCACTGTTTAACAGCTCTGTCCATGAATTCTCTCACATGTGGGTTCTTCCATCACCAACTTAGGAGCACAAAATTAAAGTTTGTTTCAGAGTAATTTAAATTCCAGTGATCAATTTTCTGGTTTCCTGGCTGTCAACCTTCTTCTCTGGCTTCCTTTCTTCCTCATCTTTTTTTTTTTTGAGGAGCCAAAAGTTTCTTGATATATAAATATTCCCAGAGCCACTCTTTTTTACCTTATACCTAATTCTCCATTTATGGCAACTGTGTTGATTATCATCTCTTTCTATTATCTTCCTTTAAATCATGCTGAAATTTTTGTCACATCTTAAGAATATAGTTTTTCAGCAAAATCAACAAATATACTATTTCCAATGTTCATCAACTATTTTTATTTTACTTGGGAGTCTGTGGATTGCTATTACATAATATGAGTTATGTGACAGTCTCTTTCCTTTTCCAAATTATTTCTTCAACAGTTTGTCAAGAGCTACATAACGTACAAAAATACTTGGTTTTCAAGGACGTGGCTTAAAGTAAAAAAAATTTTTTTAGTACACTATGTATTTTTAAGGTGGCATTTTTAATATATATATTTTAAATTTTTATTTTTTCTTTTTGGCTGCAGTGTGGTTTGTGAGATCTTATTTCCCTAACCAGGGATAGATCCAAGGCCCTTGGAAGTAAGAGCACATTACCCTAACCACTGGACTACCAGGGAATTACATATCATATGTGTTGTTTTGAAATAATTTGGGACTTCCCGACAGTCCAGTTGTTAAGACTTTGTGCCCCCACTATAAAGGACACGAGTTTGATCTCTGGTTGGGGAACTAAGATCTCATGTGCTGTTTGGTATAGCCAAAAATAAATAAATAGATAAAACAACTTTATTGGGGTTTAAATTACATACTGCAAAACACACATCTTATGAGTAAAGGCAGTTGTTGGTAAATATATAAAGTCCTGCAGTCCACGATGGTCAAATTTTAGAACACATTCATCACCGCAGAGAATAGTTCTGTATCATTTGTAGTTCAACTTCACACCCCACCCACAAACTCTGGAACTTCTGGTCTACTTTTTGTTTCCCTCTGGTTTTACCTTTTCTTTCAGTTCAGTTCAGTCACTCAGTCGTATCCGACTCTTTGCGACCTCATGAATCGCAGCACACCAGGCCTCCCTGTCCATCACCAACTCCCGGAGTTCACTCAGACTCATGTCCATCGAGTCAGTGATGCCATCCAGCCATCTCATCCTTGGTCGTCCCCTTCTCCTCCTGCCCCCAATCCCTCCCAGCATCAGAGCCTTTTCCAACTCTGAGTCAACTCTTCTCATGAGGTGGCCAAAGTACTGGAGTTTCCCTTCCAAGAAATCCCAGGGCTGATCTCCTTCAGAATGGACTGGTTGGATCTCCTTGCAGTCCAAGGGACTCTCAAGAGTCTTCAACACCACAGTTCAAAGTGTCATATAATTGGAATCATTACAGTTTTGACACTTTGTATCATAGTTTCCAAGGTTTCGTTTTTCTAGTGTTTATATTCTTTGTACAAATGAATTAACTATGGAAAAAAATAATATAAATACTAGAGAAAATTTTCGTGATGGTAGATATTATTTTTATAAATGTATAGACTTTTATACATTGACCTGTATATGCAAATATATGCACATGTATGTAGACTAGGAAATGGGCAATATTGACCCACACGTGTATTTGATTTATTTTTTGAACAATCTTGTGCATGCATTTTAGCAAAAGTTGGTGGTACAAAGCAGTGTTCTAGTCTTATAGAAAATAAAAATAGAAAAGAATAGCAAAAAACAAATTTTTCTGCTCTTACACAAATTTTGGTAGAAACATAATTATAAGGCTAAATATAGTAGGCATAACAAGATAGTACAAAGGAAGTATATTGGGTACTTGAAAGAAGTAAAAAGAATTTGAGATAGCAGCAAAGTTCAATGATGGCTTTTGAATAGAAGGGCCTAGGTGGATGGAGAGAAATTTTAAAATATATATATATATGTATTTATTTTATTTATTATTTATTTTTGGCTACATCAGATCTTCATGGGTGGATTGAAATTTGATGGGTGAAGATGCAAAAGACTGACAGGCCAGGCAGAGAAAACTACATGAGAAAAAGCTAGGGAGGTTTTTAAAAAGTTGAGAACACTGTGTAGACTCTTGGCTTGATAAATATTTGTTGAAGTGAATGAAATTTTAATGTCCTGTTTATAAAGCAAGTGCTAATAAAGTGAAGCTGAAATGGGTTTGTAGTTGATAATCCATGTTGGGAGTGCATGTGTTGAAATAAAATTATAGCAAACCTCACTTCACATTCTGTACATCAGCTTCTTGCCTGTGTCTGAAAAGTCTCTCTACTTCCTGCTCACTGCTTCTTATCCTTCAGGGTTGAGTTTCGCCAGTCTCTTCTAAGGAAGCCTTTCTTGACTTTCCTCCCCAACCAGAGTTACATGTTTTTTTTTTGTTTTTTTTTTCTTTCCCTGTGCCAGCTGTTTAATCACAGTGCTTATGTTGAAAGCATTGATTTTTGTGCTGGTTTCACTACTAAACTATGGAAACTCAAGGGCAGAAATTTTCTTTTACTTGTCTTTACTTTACTAGTTCTTGGATTTTAAGGCAAGCTTCAACTGAGCATCCAATAGGAGTTCAATAAGAGTCTAGTTCAAGGATGGTGGTGGTGGTGGTGTTTAGTCACTCAGCCATGTCTGACTCTCTGAATCTCCATGGACTATAGCCCGCCAGGTTCCTCCATGCATGGGATTTTCCTGGAAAAAATCTTGGAGTGGGTTGCCATTTCCTCCTCCAAGGGATCTTCCTGACCCAGGGATTGAACCCACGTTGCCCATGTCTCCTGCATTGCAGGTGAATTCTTTACCACTGAGCTACCGGGGAAGCCCTAGTTCAAGGATAAAATATATTAAATTGAGTATTGGGTTGATGATTTTCTCTCTTGCCTTTATGTTAACCCTTCTTTTGTTCACAGTAGCATGTCTTACAATTCTTCATCTGTAGCCAGGACCTGAAGTGTTGTATGCATTCCACAAGTCTGTGCTTGGCCCATGATGGCCTTGGCCTCTGGTTTCACATCTTTCTAGTTCAAGTTCGATGGCCTCTTTTTCAAAAGTACTTTTTCTAAAACCTCATCAGAGTGGTGTTCTTCCAACTTTGAATTTCCATGATTTTCAATACCACTTTCATGAGTACCTTCTATTTTCTAGACCATATCTTGAGGTAGAATCTACATTTCATATACTTTTTTTCCCCCAAGGCCAAGAGATTTTCTCAGAATAAGCATACACTCAATATGCCTTCAGTGTGTTTCTTTTAACTGGCCATTGACTATTTGTCAGTCTTTGTTGATCATAAGCTATTCAATAAATATTTACAAATGGTTCATGCATCACATACTTTGGGGGAAAAACTGCAGAGTGACACAATGTGGATGAAAATGCAATTTGGAAGCAGAAAAAGAAAAAAAAATCAGAAATATATCCTCTAGCAAAGTATAGAAGTTCATAAAATCATTTAAAACCTTGCTTTGTTGATGAAAATTTCCACAAAAATCTAGCAAGCCTATAAGCAATCTGAAAAAATGAAACCCTGAAAGAAATAAACATTTTCTCAGCATAGACAGAGTTTTAAAAGAACTTTGTAGCTTCCTTAACTGTTATGAACATGTCTTTTCAGTACTTACATAGTGACTAATTTTTATTAAAGCTAATCATTTACCTTTAAGTGCATTTGGTTTTGCTGATCAAGTATTGACTAGGAAGCTATGTATGAACTATGACAATGAGAAAAAAAAAATCTACTTTGAGCTTTTCCCTTTTATCTGAACAATGGCATTCATTCTTCCTTCCTTTCAAAAGCATTCACTTTGGTCAGAAAGTTTTGTCATCTCACCCTTGATTGCCTTTGAGATTTCGGTAAACACATCAAATCTTACTCTCACAAACCCTGTTTCTCCTTCTTGCAAAACTGAACTCATTTGATAACCTTAGCACAACACATCCTAATGGGTCCTGCTTTGCAAGCAAACTGTGTCATGTTAATTTTCATTAGGATTTTTGAAAGGAAATATAAATATTTCCCTTTAAAGTGACTAAATGTTAATCAAATATTTTGTGGAATAATGTCATAGAATTTGCTCTTGTGTCTCAACCAGGGTACCTATGAAGCATGGAGTCCACTTACCCTACAGGTTAAGGAACCTGACTCAAAACTACTCCCAGGGTGAATCAGCAACGTTCTAGAAAAAGTGATCAGCGAGGGCCAGTCCACTTTGGTACATGTTCTTATAAGTTGTTGATGGAAGGGTGAAACCGTGGCTGGCAGAAGCCTTCCTTTACTGATTTATTTCTCACAGTTTTCTTGAGGAGACACTGCAAAGGCACTCTCAAAAAACTTTAATATTTCCCCAGGCACAATGAGACGGTTGAATATTAATTCCCCATTCTCATGTCTTCTGTTTTTTGTCCTTTTAGCCAATGCACACTTCCCTGCTTTCCCCACTGAGGCCTCTCTTCCTTCTCTCTCACATCCCTCTCAAAACCGGAAGCAATTTTCTACATCAAACATCTACTGTTTTCCTTTGGTTTGGAATGCCTGTGTTTGCCCTACTCTCTGCGCTCACTTTTAAAGGGCAGAGAACACAGGGACATTTTTCTCTGAGTTCTTCAATGTTAACAAAATAGAGACGCTGGCACCTTGTCAATAGTTTTATCTACTATACATTTGAAAAATTTTGCCTTGCCGTAGGAGCGTACTAGATGTACTGAGAAATTTTCAGAAGGAACTCAGCTTGGGCTGTGGCTGTGCTTCCATGCAAGTGCCAAGACAAAGTTCAATGAATGTTTGTTGAATAAATAAATAATGAGAAAACGAGAGCCAACTCTACTGACTCCACAGGATGGCCTTTCATACTTTATAACAGATTCTAGAATTGTAAATCTACTATCATTTGGGAGGCTGTATCCTGATTATGTTAATGTAGTCTTAGCAACGGTGGTTTGGAGATGAAACTTGTTCTAAACATGTGGTCAACTGGGAATATGATTCTCAGTAAGAGGTTATTCTGTGAGTTTGTTTATTTTTATTTATTTGGCTATATCCGGTCTTAGTGGCAGCCTGCGAGATCTAGTTCCCTAACAGGGGATTAAACCTGGGCCCCTGCATTGGGAGCATGAAGTCTCAGCCCCTGAACCACCAGGGGAATCCCTGTTCTGTGATTTTGGATCTTTCTACAATAATCTTTAAAAACTTTCCTATTTTAAGTTTTATTATTACAAGCTTCTCTTATTTTTCTTGTAAGTGGGTTATAAATATATTGTAAATAATAAAGGCACAAGCAGAATAAACACTGACTTTGACATAGTGAAATAATCGTTACAGCCAATTAGCATATCATCTCTTCACCTGCTGCTGCTGCTGCTGCTNACAGACAAAGATGAGGACCATCTTGTCATAACTGCTCAGATTCTATTTTCATAGAGAAAATTACTTAATAAACATATATTTAACCACATGAAAATGATTCATCTCAATGTTCAAGTGTTTATTTATTATTATTCTATTACTGCTGCTGCTGCTAAGTCCCTTCAGTTGTGTCCAACTCTGTGCGACCCCATAGACAGCAGCCCACCAGGCTCCCCCGTCCCTGGGATTCTCCAGGCAAGAACACTGGAGTGGGTTGCCATTTCCTTCTCCAGTGCATGAAAGTGAAAAGGGAAAGTGAAGTCGCTCAGTCATGTCCAACTCTTCGCGACCCCATGGACTGCAGCCTACCAGGCTCCTCCATCCATGGGATTTTCCAGGCAAGAGCACTACTTATTACTTTATTAACAAACTGTGCACATGTTCGGGAATTTCTGCATTATATGTCATTCGAGTGCCAGCTACTTTGTTTTCACCACATCATTATATGACTGATGGATATTTTGGCTGGTCAGGCTCTGAAAACTTGAGAGAGTAGTTCATTCAGGCTGGGTTAGAAGGGCATATAGGTTGAGGCCGAGCAAGGGGAAAACAGGTTAGCCTGAGGTTACTGACTGGTGCAGCTAAACGTCTAAGAAAGATGCCCAAGCTGAGTATGTAAAAGCTTAGTTTCTACAGTCTGCTCACCTCCCTTTGGACTGGGAAGGTTACATGTAAAGCAGGTTAAGATATAGGGCAGACTTAGGACAAAAGTCACAGTTTTGTTGATGAGACCAGCAGAAGACTAGTCAAACTATTAACTTGCTGAGAAGTCTGAGAGAAATGTGCTGTTCTGAGACCAGCATGGTCCACCCACATCTAGCAAGCTATGTGCACTCTGAGATAGCCCTTGTTTCATCTTCAAGGGTCGAGAAGGTTCACTAGGCCCGGGTTTCCCAGGGCACAGGTAGGCTCAGCTTCTATCCGGAATTCTCCAGTAAGTCTCCTCCCAGATGGAGGAATGTTTCTCTGCACACAGAGAACTTCTGGTGCCTCATCAGGGGCCTCTTGGTTTGGATTTGGAGGGGGAGGTTGCCCAGGAGGCAGCACCTGCCAGGAGATGGAGGGATAATGCGGGGGCCCCACTGCAGTGGGGTCAGCCTGGCAAAAGGAACCTGGGCTCTGGGGCTGTGCCTGGCTTAGTGTATTTAGTAAACTGTGTTACATAACAAAGGAAAGAATGAGTTATCCACCTAACCTCTGCATTTGTTTACAGAGAGAGTCTCCACTGTTCTTTGCGCTCTCTTACAAAATGCCAATACCTCGTACAGCTCAGTAGGATCGCTTTCATCTCTGGGACCTGAAGCAGCCAACCCTGGGTGGGCTGTGCTGCCAAAGTCTTACTGGTGGGTGTGGGGTTCTGGGTAACCCAGGGCCAGCTGCCTGCAGACAGACCTCTGCTGAGTCAGGCCCCCAAATGAAAGTAGCCAGTTCAGCCTGGGCACTGCACTGTGGTTTAATTTCTAAATATGTTGTTAAATGACACTGCCTAATACTTCACCCTATTTCTTTTGGCTGTCTTTTTTAGCCTTTTTCAAAATGTTAAACTGTACATTTAGTAGGCTAATTATATATAGTGGGAACATTAGAATAATAGTCATTGCAATAGACATTAATAGCATGAAGCAATTACTTGCTATGAACAGAATTGGTTTAGCTACCATGCCTCCCTTATATGTCCCAGTGACTGAGAAAGGGCTCAGAGTGGCATTTAAGGACATGGACTGTCGACACAGGTTCAAATATAGCTCTGCCACTTGGAGCCCTTTGTTTGAATCCTAAATTATTTTCTTTACATCTTCTCCACGTTACAAAATAGTAATCATAATAAGGAAGATGGAGCTATTTCAATTTACCACTTCACATAGATATTAAGATTAAACAGCATCTTTAACTGCTTCACCTTGAGCCATCAATCTGACACTTACTGATTGCTTACTCTCTTAGCTCAGGCTGCTACCACAAAGCACCATAGACTGGGTGGCTTAAACAACAAACATTTACTTCGTACATTCTGGAGCCTGAAAATGTGAGATCAGGGTGCCAGCAGGGTCTTTGCGAGGACCCTCTTCATAGTTGACAAATTGACACCTTCTTGCTGTATCCTTACATGAAATCCATCTCTCTCTTCTTTCTTCTTTCAAGGGCACAAATCCCACTCTTGAGGTTTTCACCCTCATGACCTAAATTAACTCCCAGAGGTCCTCTTTCCAAATACCAAGACACTGGGGGCTAAGGCCTCAACAAACAAATTTAGGGTATCACAAACATTTAGCCTATAGCACCTACCACTGGAAAAGGCTCCAGGGATACAAAGCTGAATAAGATACATTATTCAGCAAAACTAACGCAGCCAAAACTAACACAGCATTGTAAAGCAATTATATCCCATTAAAAATAAAATAAAAGATACAATGCCTTCACCGAAAGCAACAGTAGTTATATGCATATATGCTTCATGTATGAGATGGCAAAAGGGAGAAAGTTAGAGGCAGACGTGAGGAAGGTAGGGGTGGGGTTAGGAAAAAATGGCCTTTAGGAATAAGGTGGGGAATGCAGTCAGACATTATTTTTTCTCCTATCCTTTCCTTCATTCTATCAACAACTGAAGAGCATTTACTTGGTAACATTGCCTTTCCATTCCCTTGTTCCTCATTGACAGGCTTATCATTTTGCATCTTCGTTGCAATACTAAACTTCTCTACAGATGAGTAGAGGAATAATCACCTAATTCTAGCTCAGTCAATGTGGTATCGGAGAAGGCAATGGCACCCCCACTCCAGTACTCTTGCCTGGAAAATCCCATGGACGGAGGAGCCTGGTAGGCTGCAGTTCATGGGGTTGCTAAGAGTCAGATACGACTGAGCAACTTCACTTTCATGTTTCACTTTCATGCATTGGAGAAGGAAATGGCAACCCACTCCAGTGTTCTTGCCTGGAGAATCCCAGGGACGGGGAAGCCTCGTAGGCTGCCGTCTATGGGGTCGCACAGAGTTGGACACGACTGAAGCGACTTAGCAGCAGCAGCAGCAATGTGGTATATTCAGGACCCTTGGGTCCCGTACCACTGGGCCATTTTTTCCCTAGAGACAATCAGTCTCTGGGTTGTGTATGAGGGCTACTCAGTTAAAAAGCCTGAATTATGTGTAGAGAGGGCAGGGGCCTTATGAAGAAGGAAAAGAGAGAGGACATTATTACTGCAGATAAGAAAATAAGTGAAGGGTATTAGCAATATTAGCTAATTGAATTTTAGCAAATATTAGCAAATTGAATATTACTGCATCAGTACTTTTCTGACTTTTTTCAGTGAAACAGCCTAACAGAGGCCAGAGAAAGGGACTGGTGCATTTTCAGATTAGATTGACAGTGCCTTGGCAAGTCAGAATACTATTACTGAAAATTTCATGTTACACTCTGCAAATATGAGGTCTGACTTTCACATGGTCTCATAATTTTCAGAAACTTGATGTAGCCGGTCTCAGATAACTATGGGGGGAAACTGTAAAGTGACTTCTAAGTAAAACACTTTTTATTTTCCACAAACATACTGTGAAGTAGGGGACAGGTAAACAAGAGTCCTGGAGTGATCCTGATCGCTGTTTTCTTGAACTCATGACACCAGCACTTAGTGTTTTTCTTCAGGCTGCCTGAAAGGTTCACAAATCCAATATCCCCAGGAGTTATTTCATTAGATTTCCTAACTTTCAAACCCATGTGCAATGCCCTTATTCCTTTGCTGCTCTTATTGACTGACACTGATTATGCCATCAGCAAACCTCACTAACTCCACTGCTTCATTTAGATCATTAATGGTCAATAGAGGGTCTGAGATGGGTCACTATTAACTGCTTTGCATTCAGAGGACCTTTCATTCAGAGGACTTTCTTTTGTGTTTTGCTGCCTGCTTAGCTTGGCTCTCTGTTGGGAAAAGGAGAGGAGAGTGAAATAAATCCTGGATCATTCCTACATCCTTCCTATGTGGACACTAGCCCTGGGACTTTCAGAGACTTTTTATGAACCTGAGCATACAGAGTGCAAAGAAGTATCCAGGGGGTCTGGTTCCCAGTGTATGTGTGTAGAAGCCAGGGGAAACATGGCCAGCATGAGCCACTGGCATGAACTACATACAGCCCGCTAAAGTAGTCCTCCAGTGTCAGCTCTCTGGGTCAGCCTGGCTGGATGCATCATGGTGTCATGGAAAGGCTTGACAACTGCGGATTCCTGGGTCACACCTCTAGAGATCCTGATACAGTAGAACTGAAGTGGAACTCAGGAATCTTTTTTTTTTTTTTTAAACCTACCCTGGTGGTTCTAATGCAAAGTCAAGTTTGAGAATTGCCATTGAGGGAAACTTTCAGCATCTCTCCACAGCCTGTAAGTGGCAAGGGTGGGAGAGAGAAGGAAGATTATCTGTTGATGCTGCCAGAAGTACTCAGCCATGGGGGCAGCTGTGAGTAGGTTAACAAGCTGTCAGCCTTATAAACTAGGATTTCCTCTAAACTAATAGTGTTGAAACACTTTTGAAAGATAGGTGTTTGTACACACGGAAAAATTTTTTTAATTAATTAAAATTATTAAATTAATTATTAAAAAGCAGAGACATTACTTAGGTGACAAAGGTCTGTCTAGTCAAAGCTACGGTTTTTCCAGGAGTTGTGTATGGATGTGAGAGTTGGACCATAAAGAAAGCTGAGTGCCAAAGAATTGATGCTTTTGAACTGTGGTGTTGGAGAAGGCTCTTGAGAATCCCTTGGAGTGCAAGGAGATCCAACCAGTCCATCTTAAAGGAAATCAGTCCTGAATATTCACTGGAAGGACTGATGCTGAAGCTGAAACTCCAATACTTTGGCTATCTGATGAGAAGAACTGACTCACTGAAAAAGACCCTGATGCTGGGAAAGATTGAAAGTAGGAGAAGGGGACGACAGAGGATGAGATGGTTGGATGGCATCACCAACTTGATGGACATGAGTCTGAGAAAGCTCCAGAAGTTGGTGATGGACAGGGAAGACTGGCCTGCTGCAGTCCATGGGGTCATAAAGAGTCGGACACAACTGAGCGACTGAACTGAACTGACACGTGAAAAAGAATTCTACTTTTTGAAATTTAGTAATCTTTTTGCCAGTTTTTCTGAATGTCCTATGGACATCTATTAACAACGTATGAGACACAAAATTGTAAATATATTTGTGTAGGCTATAAGATTGATATAAATTAAATATAAATCTATTATTTATATTTATTATTAATGACATCATTGAAGATGCTCCTATTCTTATTTTTCTGCACTTGATAAAATATTCTCATAGAAATGTTAATACATCTCACTATGATTGTATATTTTTTCTTTCCTTATATTTATTTTTACTTTATGTATCTTTGTTTTTAGGTGTCTAATGGTTTATGATGTCTATCTTCTTTGTGAGTTGTATCTTTTATCATTAAAAATATTCATCTTTGTTTCATTTCAAATAAATAAATAAATTTTTAGAAATATATGTTTGTGGGGGAAGCAGAATGTTGCATATGGAATGGTGGAAGACAATGGATACTTGCAAACAGTGTTCAGTCTAACCATCTGTCTTACTGAGACTTCAACTCTGGTTGAAACACATAGCATTCCCTATGCCACCACCCTTTGAAAACAAAGGCCTTTCAACCAAATAGACCCAGTGTCCTGAGAAGAAATTTACTTGATCAATGCTGCTGCTGCTGCTGCTAAGTCGCTTCAGTCATGTCCGACTCTGTGCGACCCCATAGATGGTAGCCCACCAGGCTCTGCCGTCCCTGGGATTCTCTAGGCAAGAACACTTGATCACTAGTTGTTGCCAGAACCTGCCTCAATATCACTCCATCTAACCAACATCTATGCTCTTTAACCTACACAGTGCTTTGCCTGGTAAATATAAGATTTTCCTTGCTGTTGTATTTGGACTCATATTTTAGCTCTCAGAGATTTTTTTTTTCATGCCTTTTTGATTTAAGACCCAAGTTACTAACAGCACTCTCTACCCCTCAGTCCAGCTCCGGGTGTAAACACGACCCCAACAGAGTTTCCAGGGGCCACCTGCTCACTTTCTGGGGGGAATGATCCTGGAAAAAGAGAAACATAATCATTTCCTTTCTGCTCTTTGGGGACAGATGTACTAAAAAGAAGTAAATTTCCATATTTGTAAAGAGTTAAAAAGACGACTCACTATATTTTATGGGAAGTGCCATGAGAAAAAAAACCAAAAGATTATTCTGAAAAAAAAAAAAANGCCACCCGCCACTCTGAAAAGCAGCGGCAAGCCCTCAGCTGCCGTGTAAGCGGCAGGAGGCGTGCACCGTGGTCTGGGCTGGGACCCCAGCACCCAGCAGCCAGACAGGCAGTACAGTCTCTGGGTCTTGTGCCCAGTGGGGCCTCAGGAGCTCTCAGCAGGGCTGTCTGGCCACGCTTACCCCCGCCCTGGGGGTCACTTACTGGGCACACGGTTGATGGCACGAAGGGGCCGCAGCACACGCACGGTTCGGATGGCCGAGAGGCTCACGTTGTGTCCGTCCAAGGAGTACTCCATCATACTGGGGGCAGAGCAGGGGCATGCTCAGCGGGGGCAGGTGCTGGGAGAGGGGATCAGAGCTAGGCCAGTGGGCACCCGGCTCTCTCCAGGATACCCTGGTGGCTGAGGCCAGGAGGTGAGCACTTGCTGGAGGCATGATCCCCATGCCGTGCGCCCAGCCCGGCTGCCCGGAGGCAAGGAAAGCACAGCCTCGGCTCAGCACTGGAGGACCCTCGCCGCTCACAGGCCGCCCTGGACACCCTGTGTCTGTCCCACCGTTCCTGATGCTGACACAGGGATCCCGGGATAGGTCCTGCCCCTGCACCCCACCCCAAGCACTCCCTGGGCCCCGTCCCGCCCGAGTGCACCTCCCCATCTCTCATCCNAGTATAGACTGGAGCTAATGATTTGAGTTTGTTTCCCAATTTGTTTGTCAGTATGGTGATTCTTTCCACCTACAATATAAGAGACTGTCTGCAATGCAGGAAACATGGTTTGATGGTTTGATTCCTGGATCAGGAAGATCCCCTGGAGAAGGAAATGGCAATCCACTCCACTATTCTTGCCTGGGAAATCCCATGGACAGAGGAGCCCGGTGGGCTACAGTCCCTATTGACTGTACACAAGAGTTGGACACAACTTAGCAACTAAACCAGCACCACCACCACCATCATGATTCTTCATAGAAACAATAAGAATAATGATGTAATAATATGAATTATGTGAGAATAATGGGACAAGGGAGAGTGAAAACCAGAAGAGTTTTCTGATTTAAAGTTGTTGGTGATACTTTAATAAAAATGGGGACATGAGGTATCAGTGCAGGAGTCTACAAAAGGTTGGAAATGTGTGTCTGGAATCAGAAAAGATCTAGGTGAATGGATTCAGGATCCATTTTTACAGACATAATGAATTTTTTTTTTCCTTGGGTCTGACATGTACCTTGAAAATTGTAGTATGTATGCTGGAAATAGGATGATTTTTAATTCAAAGGGGGTAAATGAGTTAAATATGAAGATACTTCAAACAATAAAGCTCAATTTGCTCTCTCATGTCCCTTTAGAATATATGAGTGCTAAATCCAAGATCTAAATAGCAACGACAAAAAAGACTGGTCCAAAGTACTGCTAGACTACAAAGTTATAAGCATGTGCTCTATGCTAATGTGAGAATTGCTGTGATTATAGGAGCTGTTGGTAAATTGCATGTTTCAAAAAGTAGAAATTACTTTCCCTTGAGAAATGTGAAAGTTATTTCAGGGTTATATTTGTGTTTTGTTTGTAAGTTATTTTTCTTGAGATATGTAGTTCTTAATTTGGGGTTGTATTTTTATTTCCTTAACAAAGAGTTGGCACTTTGTAACTATCAGCACTTCTGGTTAAGTTGAACAAACTAACTGTTGTAGATGTATCTATGCTGATGGTTCATGTCAGTTAAACTCAGTGTGAAATGGGAGGAACCAAGTAAATTCTTCTCTGTGTCATACATTTAACATGTTGGAGGCCAGTTTTAATATGAATCTNAGTTGAACAAACTAACTGTTGTAGATGTATCTATGCTGATGGTTCATGTCAGTTAAACTCAGTGTGAAATGGGAGGAACCAAGTAAATTCTTCTCTGTGTCATACATTTAACATGTTGGAGGCCAGTTTTAATATGAATCTACAAAGGGAAATAATTTAAAAAGCCAAGTTAGAAATTTTACTCCTTTTAAGGGAGATTTAAAATCAAGTCAAATATTCGTTGGAAGAAATCTTCAAGATGACTTTTATTTTTCTGTCAGGTTTCCCTGAGTGGGATTAGGGATGGGGTGTAGGTAGAGTTTATCAAGCCTACGAGACCCACAATGCAGGATAATTGAGTGGTCTTTTTCCTCTGGTGTCCATCAGCACCATTTTTGTCACATCCTTTTCTGAATATTGGTGATGACACAGAGATTTGACAAATATGCATGTGTGGTAGATATACCCCAATTATCTTTGCAATTCTGATCCCTTTTAAAGAGGACTCAGAATTCTTCTATACCAGGGGTCCAAACAGCTGTTATTAAAAATACATGATACAACCCATCAGCTATCTTTGTGAAAGAAGAAACAAGACCTCGTAAGAATACTAATAGATTTGGAAACCTCAGTTGGACCCATCAAAAACAGAAATGTTCAAGATCCAGGTGGTTTCCCAGTACAAACATTTGCTGATTGCAATTTTGGTTCAATTACTGTAATTTGTCTTTCTATTGAGTCCTCCTCTTTCAATATCAGTGCATTAGAATTGCCAGTTCATTGGGTTTTGTCCACAATCTTCTTAATCAACTTTGTATCACTGCCATTTTAGGCAGGGTCCTGTCCAAATCAGCTTTTGTTATGCTGTTTCTAATGCAGGTGTGCCAATGGCCTGAAATAAGGCCACATCTTAAGCCCCAGGACAAAACCAGCCAGAATCTCTTAGGACATTAATTACACTTTTCAGATCAATGAAATTTTATACTCCCCCAAAGTAGAGAGGACGAAAATAGCAATTTGGCAGTGTTCCCCATGGTGGGGACTCAATATCCTCTCCCTCTAATCCCAAATCAGTGATGTGCTCTGGCTCTCACTGGGACAGACCTGAGGCACTGTGCCAAAGGAATCTAGAAGGTTCTGTCTTTCCAAATGTGAATCAGTGTTAATCTGAGGTCTGATGACCTTGGGTTTCAATCTTAATCTTGGTCTTGCTATTACTCAGTTTTTATAAAGCCTCACTTTTCGTATCTATAAAAGAATGTAATAAAAGTATTGAAAACATGTTTCTACTTTCTGATTCCTGTCTACCTTATTTCTCCTGCTCTCTCTTTAAATAGATCTTAGGCTCTGAATTTCACAGAACTGCTGCTGCTGCTCAGTCGCTTCAGTCGTGTCCGACTCTGTGCCACCCCAGAGACGGCAGCCCACCAGGCTCCCCTGTCCTTGGGATTCTCCAGGCAAGCATGCTGGAATGGGTTGCCATTTCCTTCTCCAATCATAGAACTGACCAGGCTTTAAAAACTGAGGTAGGATGTAAGCCTCTCCATGCCCTTCCTTCATATTCATTGCAAGAAAACTGACATTGCTTTCCTTTTTTTCCACTTTAAGCACTGCAGGAAGCTATGGATACCCAATACAAAGAAAAGGCAAGCATGAAAAGAATAAATTTAAGATCTGAGAAAAGGGTATGAACAAAACATTCATAGAAGACTAAATATTTCTGAGCAGACATGGGAATATGTTGATGCTGAGTGGTAATCAAGGGAATACCAATTCGTAATATCACATTTCAAGCATCAAAGTAATTTTTTAAAATAATGACATACTTTATGCTGATGAGATGGGTGAGATTTATATTTCTAGTCAGAGTATACATACATAGATGCTCAGTCGCTCAGTCGTTTCCAACTCTTTGCTATCCTGTGAACCGAGCTTGCTGGGCTCCTCCATCCATGAGATTTCCCAGACGAGAATACTAGAGTGGGTTGCTGTTTTCTTCTTCAGTGCATCTTCATGACCCAGGGATCAAACCCACTTCTCCTTTGTTTCCTGCATTGACAGGTGAATTCTTCCCACCTAGGAAGCCTAGTCAGAGTATAAATTGTGAAAAACTTTATATAGAAAATAATTTAGCAATATGTACCAAGATCCATTGGGCCCACTGCCTCCCCCAACTCCTTTTAGGATTTGTTCTAAAAAATCCATTCAGAAAATTGAATAAATATTTCTGTAATTATGTCTAAAAGCAACATAAATACATAACAACAGAGAGTTCAGTAAAGTATAGTATAATGATGGGCTGTCTCATGACACGATCATTTAAAATGACATATTAAAGAGTAGTTAATATTAACAGAACAAAATAATTATGCAGTGGAGTCTACTGGAGGTATGCTGTGATTTTAATTATGTAAGTATATTTTATATACATACTTTAGTATGTAAACAAAAGAAAATATATCCCTATCAATCACTGTTCAATGATTTTCTCAGAGGGGTGAATGTAGAAATGTTTTCTCATTTCTCCTTTAACTTCATTCCGTGTTCTCTAATGTAGAAATGAAAATGTATTTCTTCAGCAAGTATACTGAAATACACTGAAAAACAATATTTAGGATTTTAAAGGAAAATTTGATTTTTAAATCGGTTAAATGCCAAATTAGGATGTGCCTAGCAATTTCGGCACACATATTTTGTCAGATATGTTTCTAATCTCAAACCATGATAGCACAAAATGCAATTTGTCACTTCCAATCATAACCAGTAAAGAGAAGATATTAAGGGGAAATGAAGAAACAAAGTGTAAACCAAAAGTTGTTATTTCTACTGAGAAAACAAATGAAAAGATCACAAAAAGATACTCTTTGTGCATTATTTCCTCTTTGCTGGATTTGAGTCACTTTGTTGGCAGCAATAATTCTTTAAGTCAGTTAGGATATCCTTTCACTGTCCTTTAAGAAATACCGGTCCAGTGATCTCAAAAGATTAAAGCAACATCCAGTGTATCCGACTCACTTAGAAGGTTTAATATTCTCTCACATAGTTTCTTAGGAACACGAATAAGACTTTGAGCCTATCAACTTTTCCTCATTACATTTTTTTAAAAATAAAATTTAAGTAAGTAATTTTAAAATTAGTACNAAGATTAAAGCAACATCCAGTGTATCCGACTCACTTAGAAGGTTTAATATTCTCTCACATAGTTTCTTAGGAACACGAATAAGACTTTGAGCCTATCAACTTTTCCTCATTACATTTTTTTAAAAATAAAATTTAAGTAAGTAATTTTAAAATTAGTACTCCTCAATCAAAGCTGCCCCAATATGGTAAAATTTCACAAGGTGTCAAATTCTTACAAGCCAAATGTTTGTCACATGTGTTATTAATCATTTCCAACTGAGTTTGTATTTGAGATGTAAATGTTGTTTTTAAAGACATGCTTCCATTACAAGTGAATTGGGCATCTTCACCCCACATGCCTTTCAATCATATGAAATTGCTGATTCTGGCTTGGAAGTGACTCATTTTAACTCCCAACTAAATAAAACAAAGAATGCTGTAGATCTGAACTCTAGCAACCTAATCTTGAAATTATTAAAAATACATGAACCAGATGGCAACCCTCCAGGGTACATCATCTGACACAGATATCAGATTAGAAATAAACTTTCATAAGCAGACTGTTTAATAGCACACTTTCTCTAGACCTCCATTAATGTTGGTGTGTTGCATGAAATTGTCTAGAGACCAATTACTTAGAGGCCTGATCCAAACTATAGGAAATAAAAAATGTATTAGCCAATCTGTAGCAAATAGAAATGCTCATTAAATTAATATTAGTACAAAAACAATACAGAGTACCATTCATGAAAAATGCATTGGCTTATAAAGATATCACTTCACCTCACTGGAAGGCTTTTAATAACATACATTTGAACAGTACATTGTATTTTTGATGTATATATTCTACCCTAATAAACTTATTTATTGCCACTCAGATATTGCAATAATCCATACAGTAACTAGAGAATGTTTCAAGAAATCTGGACTTTTAGTCAGCAGGGAAAGCTTTGTCTTCCTTGTTTTTCAAGAAGGAAAACAAGGCTACAAACTGAGTCCTCTGCAAAAGTCAACACAAGTTGTAGCAGACTGGCATGAAAACTTGCTTCATGATATAATTTGTTTTCTGACTTTCCAAATCACCTCAAATGGAACTCAAGTTCTTCTTTGCAAATGAGAAGCAGTCATAGTAGCCAGTAAGCCCTGGATTCAATCTGAGGATTATTTGTTCTACTCCATGTTTGTTAGTTTGCTTTCTTTGTGGATCTGTTATTATTCAATAGGTTTCTTTTGGCTGGAATATAAAGGGCTGTGACTGAAGTTACTCATCTTTTATCTGTTGGCTCTACCCAAACACAGAGAGAACACTCAGCCTTTCCTTCACTGAGGTCCAAACACTTGGGAAAAAAAAATCAATTAGAAGCATCAGCAATGTCAAGTTTACATACATTTAAAATAAAGCAATACTTGCTCAAATTTCTCTAATGTTTACAGTTGACTATGAAATGTATTTTTTTTCAGTTATATCTTAAAGCTGTTTATTTAATATTTTATAAAATTAATGTTTACTGTAAAAATAGAGAAAGAAGGGAGAATTCCCTGTCACACAATCGCTAACTCTTTAATAAATTTAATTCCTTACTCTTAAGTATTTACATATACTTATTTGCTGAGTTTATTCAACTGATTAAAAAAACATAAGCTGATCCTGGGCAATGTGCTATACACTGTGCGAAGGACTGAATAATGTGTGTGTGTTTGTGCGTGTGCATATTTGTGTGCATGCGCTGTCCTCAAGTGACATACAGTTTGGTAGTACAGAAATATAATGCAGAAAGTCTTATTTGGGGAATAATTTTATATACATATAAAACAGTGTATATGATAGTATATATTTTTATCTTGTTTTCATAATATACATAATGAACATATTCCACTTCATTAAAATTTTGCGACAGTATCTTGAGTGTTCTTTATTTAGACATTTCCCTAATGATAAATATAGTCTTTAGTTTTATTTAGGAAATAAGTAGCAAAATGTTGGTGCTTATATTTTTCTTGTTTCTATGTGCTTTAGGAAAAATTTCTAATTAAGGAATTTGTGTGTCAAAAGCTCAGAAAATTTCAAGATTTAATACAACTGATTACCTTCCAGAAAGGCTATGGAAATTTCCACTGTCATTGTAGAGTCTGTGAGAGAGACAATCATACCACTTCATGCCAACATTCTGTTATTTGAGAAAAGTATTACTAACATATTGGTTGAAAATGGCAGCTCTTTGTTTTAGTTTACATTTCCTTGTTAGTAAGTTTGTATATTTCAGATGTGTACGCACATACATAAATTTATATTATGCATATATGCTCAGTCATTTCAGTCATATCTGATTCTTTGTGACCCCCATGGACTGTAGCCCACCAAGCTTCTCTGTCCATGGGATTTTTCAGGCAATAATACTGGAGTGGGTTGCCATTTCCTTCTGCAGAGGATCTTCCCAACTCAGGGATCGAACCTGCTTCTCCTGTGTCTCCTACATTGACAGGCAGATTCTTTACCACTGAGCCACCTGGTAAGTTCATATTATGCATATACAAATACATAAAACTTTTTTAATTTTAATAAATTATTAGTTGATGCTTTTTGCTTGAAGTTTTTAGAATCTATTTTGTATTTCACTTGTAAGAGTTTAAAATATATTAATCCACTATCATAGTTATGGTTAACTATATTTCCCATTTGGTTTCCCTGCAATATTTTTATGTTGGTTTTTTATGAGCTGTAGAAATTTTAATTTTTTTGTTTTGGTAGATTGATTTTGTGACTTGAAAGCACTGTGCCAACCAGATATCGCTTTTTTATGGTTTTTAATATTTTATAGTTCTCTTTTGAATAGATATGGAATTTATCTTGATGTGTTTTATGATGTGAGTAGAACATTGATTTTTTTTTTCAATAGTAAATTTGCCTGACATCTCTTATTGAACAGTACATGTCATCTTTTTAAATTCAAAACTTTAAAATAATTTTTGAACAATTTTAATAGCTTTTGCTATACACTAAATAATATTTTCAAGATATATTGATGCCACATATAAAGAAATGAAAATACTGAAACTTAAAAAAGTTAGCCTTTTTGCTCTACTCTCAAGTAGAAAGGCATGCAATGCTGAATTTTCACCCTTTTCTTTTTGTCTTTAAAAGTGACATGGTTTATCAACATCACTTGTAAAGGCTCCAAATGCATGTGTATCTAGTTACTCCAGCTAGCTACTTGAGGTATTGGTCAAGTGATGATTTTATGGACTGGAAAGTGTTTTGTATTTTAGTTTTTTCTGTGACTAGATGAATAACAGAAATGGTGCTGCCAGTAAAATATTGTTTTGAAAAAACATTAAGCAGGAAACATCACAGTATATAATATATTCAAATTTGCTAGTTTTGCTTATCAATAGCAACTCTGGACCATTTTTATGCAGCTTCTCTATCTTTCCAAAATCTAAAATTTAATGGGGAAGGGGAACATTTGTCTATCAAGTTACAGTTTATCTTTGCATAGAACTCTGATAAGCAAAAAGTCAAATAGTTGATTTGGAATAACTTGGGGTGAAGAAAGTAGGTAATTTAGAATGCAAGCGAAGTCAAAAAACTGAAAAATCTCAGATGGGAAGATAGCCTGAGGGTGACCAGGACCGGTTAGAACTGGACATGGAACAACAGACTGGTTCCAAATATGACAAAGAGTATGTTAAGGCTGTATATTGTCATCCTGCTTATTTAGCTTATATGCAGAATACATCATGAGAAACACTGGGCTGGATGAAGCACAAACTGGAATCAAGATTTCTGGGAGAAATATCAGTAACCTCAGATATGCAGATGACACCACCCTTATGGCAGAAAGTGAAGAGGAACTAAAGAGCCTCTCGATGAAAGTGAAAGAAGAGAGCGAAAAATTTGCCTTAAAATTCAGCATTCAGAAAACTAAGGTCATGGCATCTGGTCCCATCACTTCATGGCAAATAGATGGGGAAATAGTGACAGACTTTATTTTTTGGGCTCCAAAATCACTGCAGATCGTGACTGCAGTCATGAAATTAAAAGATGCTTGCTCCTTGGAAGAAAAGTTATGGCCAACCTAGACAGCATATTAAAAAGCAGAAACATTACTTTGCCAACAAATGTCCATAAATCAAAGCTATGGTTTTTCCAGTAGTCATGTATGGATGTGAGAGTTGGACTATAAAGAAAGCTGAGTACCAAAGAATTGATGCTTTTGAACTGTGGTGTTGGAAAGACTCTTGAGAGTCCCTTGGACAGCAAGGAGATGCAATCAGTCCATCCTAAAGGAAATCAGTCCTGAATGTTCATTGGAAAGACAGATGCTGAAGCTGAAACTCCAATATTTTGGCCACATGATGCAAAGAACTGACTTATTTGAAAATACCCTGATGCTGGGAAAGATTAAAGGTGGGAAGAGAAGGGGATGACAGAGGATGAGATGATTCGATGGCATCACCAACTCAATAGACATGAGTTTGAGCAAGCTCTGGGAGTTGATGATGGACAGGGAGATCTGACATTCTGCAGTCCATGGGGTTGCAAGGAGTCAGACACGACTGAGTGACTGAACTGAACTGACTAGGACAGCCTCCTGTCAGAGGGACACTCTTTTTTTCAGTGTGCCCCATAAAATAGATTTTAGCACTTGGAAATCAAACACAACATGCATAGACATGAGAAAGGTCAAACAATCACTGTGGGATGAAGCTGGTGAAGTAGTAGAAACTTTGTCACATCAAAACTATGGGAAGATGATGGCTAAATGACACACCATTTCACAAAAGTCATTGAGAACTGTGGTCTCAATGAAGTGTTTTCAAACTTTCCAATAAGCTGACTTTTCTTTTACAAAAATAACAAATTTTTAAATCTAATCAATGTTTTCAGTCTTGAAGAAGAATTTGCATATAGAGTACTACAGTACATGAATTATCTTTATGCATTTTATTAAATTATGTTTCAGTGTGGCATTATTGTTGTGCCCTAGTACGTCTACTTAAGTGAGGTTTATACTATTAAAGTGAATTAAAAACTAGAAGAAAGAAATACAAAAATATCAGTATGCAAATTTCTTCATTTTCTTATTTTCTCCAAAATTGAGCTTAAATGGTCTAAAAAGGAGAGCTCTAGAGACTGCTAGATAGATTCTTGACCCCATATAATGCTGAAATTGGAGAAGCATACTATCTAATCAATGCACACTAGACCAAAGCAATTGAATCTTTCTGACTTCTTTTAGAAAGTGGTTTTGGGATCTGAGGACTATAAGTTTTTCCTTTTTTCTAGGTTGAGATTTCTTTTAGATCCAACTAATATTTTCTACTGGGTATATCTGGAAGCAAAGAGAGGAAACTTAGGAGTATGTGTCTCATCTCTTGAGCTCCTTTTCTAAGTATCAGTACCAACTCTGATACCAACAAAATGACTCATTGCATGCTTATTATGTAGCAGGTGCCATTCTAAACACTTTAGATATAGTAACTAATTTAGTCCTCATCAGTGTCCTATGAAGTATTTACAGTCACTATCTCCCTTTGGCATAGGAGAAGCTGAGGCCCAGAGAGGTTAAGCAGGGTAATGAGTTAGAGTCTCAACTAGGGTAATGAAGCTAATAGATAGAATATAATCTAGTTAAGCAGAAACCTGAAGATTTCCATTAAAATATATGAATAGCTAAAGAAGAAACATTTGATACTGAGAAACTAGGTTTTGAATCAAATGTTTGTAAGGATGCTAGCTGGCCAATTTTAAGACTCCTGGTTTCTAACCACTGAAGAGTGAATATTTAGAGTAGGGCAGGATGGGGGAGGGAAGTGATGATGATGGTTAGTGAGAGATCTCAGGATCTGAGAACTTCAGTTGAATATTCTTTCAGCAGATAGGAAGCCTATCATGTTTGGGAAAATAAATTTTAAGGCAATAAATGAAACAGTAACCTTTGATATTCACTGTTGTAAAAATAGCTAATTTTCATCTATTTTTTTGGATTGAGGAAATATTTAATATTGCTGTCAGTTTCATGATGACCCAAAACAAATGAACTTCCTTTTGTAAGGATGCTCAGTTGAGGAGGTGATATATTTTGTGTTTATCTAGCCATTGGCATTTTGGCATTGCCATCATTCACATACTACATTTTAGAAACTAAGAGAAATTGTATTTGCCCACATCCTCACATTGTGACCAAAAAAAAAAAAAAAAAAAAAAGAGAGAGAGAGAGAGAAGAAACATATAAAATATTTATCTAAGCTCAAGTTTGAAGAAAGTAGTTTAATTTCTTAGAAAGATTTTCTTTGCCGGCAATATAATTCTGTAAAAGGTTTGACAATATATTGATAAAAAGGCTTTTGCTTTTCTAGCACACGCACAAAAAGAGGTCTCTTCAATGGAGCCTCATCTTTCTTTTGCTTTCTCTTTTCTTTGTTTCATTTTTTAACGAAGCTTTTCTTCTTCGGAAAATCAGTCAGAAGAGCAGGTTTCAGGTGGTAAGAGCTGAAGTTCATAACAAACACAACATTCTGTGCAGCTAGGCCATGTGCCTGCCATATGCTGTCAAGTCCATAAAATAGCAATTGTTTTTATGCACGCACGTGTGCCCACTAGTGTCAGACTCTCTCGTGACCCCACATACCATAGTCTACCAGGCTCCTCTATCCTTGGGATTTCCCAGGCAAGAATACTGGAGTTGACTGCCTTCTTCAAATTGTTATTACATCACTCTCAAATTAGATTCTTTTAGGAATATGATTATTAAAGCAAAATGTGAATTAATTTTAATAGATAAGTCTGCAAGATACACAGCAATAAAAACTAGGATTATAGCTTTTTATTCTATGTACTTCTCTATTTAAATACAAATTTGTTAAACAAATTCAGATAACATTTACCTATAAACTAAAGTTTATTTTACCTTTCTACTCTATTCCCATTAACTCTTTACCCTAGATGTAACTTCTGGAAAAATCTAGCATGTATTTTTCTTGAACTTTTTCATAATGTACAAATATAGATGAATAATGGACGTAGCTATATAGTTCTAGGATTTTAAAAGAATATGAGGTCATAGCATACCTATTATTCTACACATTGCATTTTTTTATTTAATATGTCTTGACGATAGTTGCTAACTTATATATTTTGAGTGCTAATTTTTTTTTAAGAATTGCTTTTTAAATCACCCCCAACTAGAGTGGGTGACTCTGTACACACAGTTCATGGAAGGAATGTAAGGAATTGAGATACAGAGAAGCGTAATATCAAATGGAAGTGCCAGTGAAACCAGTGCTCCAGAGCACCAAAGAGACTTTGAAGTCTAGTCTCTATGGCTATGTATTCCTTTTTAAATTTGTTTCTTTTTTATTGTGGTGAATGTCACATAACATAATAAAGCATACTATTTTAATCACATTTAACTGTACAATTCAGTGGCACTAAGTACATTCACAATGTTGTACAACTCTCACCATCATCCATCTCCTGAAATTCATCTTCCTAAACTGAAACTCTGTCCCCATTAAACACCAAGTCCCCATTTCTCTCCGCTTCAACCCCTACCCTCTGATCCTTGCAATTGACCAGTGTACTTTCTGACTCTATGAATTTAACTACTCTAGGGAGAAAAATGGAGAAGAAAATGGCAACCCACTCCAGTATTCTTGCCTAGGGAATCCTGTGGACAGAGGAGCCTAGTGGGCTGCAGTCCATAGGGTTGCACAGAGTTGGACACGACCAACTGTGACTTAGCATGCATGCATGCATGCACTGGAGAAGAAAATGGTAACCCATTCCAGTATTCTTGCCTGGAGAATCCCAGGGAGAGAGGAGACTGGTGGGCTGCTGTCTGTGGGGTCACACAGAATCAGACATGACTAAAGCGACTTAGCAGCAGCAGCAGGGAGAAAAAGGAAGTTATGGTTATGTATACTTGCTTCACACTAGAGTAATCATTGTTTTTTTCTCTTCACTTTCTCTGAGAACATACTCATTTTCTGTGCATTTTCTCCCAAGTATATTCCATGAGCCATCTAGTCAATCATCCCAGGCAGCAGGGATTGTATGATGCCCCTCATTCCATCAGAGGACTTTCATAAATCCCAAATCATTTGTTAGCCCTTACCTTTGAAATTCTCTCTCATTTCTAGAAGCAACTCAAGTCATGATAAACTTTGTACTTTCACCTCCAGCCTGATGCATTTCCTTTTGATTCTTTGAAGGCGATCCGGTGTTATCACTTGCATACTTTTATTATCCAGTAGTGGCGACACTGTTTGCCAGAACACAAAGCCAGTGGCAGAAAACGAGTCCACAGCTGAGTAAATACTTGTTGCAGAATATCCTCAATGCTGGATAAAATGGCAGAGCAGTCTTGGCTGAGGCACTGATTATTTTGGCTGGAGTGCTCAGTAGAATGTGCCTCACCGGTTCTCATTGACTGCAGACTCAAGGCAAGAGGAAAATACAAGGACACATTTACTGACACATACATAATATTTACTGTAAAATATTATGATATAGACATACCACAGGCACATACTTATATACAGTATTCCCTAGTGGCTCAGATGGTAAAGAACTACCTGCAATGCAGAAGAGCTGGCTCAGCCTGGTGCTCTGTGATGATCTAGAGGTGTGGGATGAGGGGAGGCTCAAGGAGGAGGGGATTTATGTATACCTATAACTAATTCACTTTACTGTATAGCAGAAACTAACACAATATTGTAAAACAATTATATTCCAATAAAAAATTTTAAAATGTTTTAGAAATTACCAAATCAGCAAGGACTTGAAGGGCCAAAAGGCACCCCCCCCCCAAAAAAAATAAAGCAAAATAGACCAGGACCAAATTTGGTACCAGTTTTCCCTTTAAATCATTTGCCCATTCTAATGGAGATCACTGAGATGCTTAGAAGCTGAGAAAATCTTCTGTCAGTTTTGGGGGTTATAGAATTAGAAACTAGAGTCCAGGGACAATCAAGAAAGAAGGTCCTAATATATACTTGAGTCCTTCACTTAACATTGATGAAGGACTATACCCCCGGAATAAGTGTTTTTTTTAATAAAAAGTGGCCTTCACAAAGGCTGAAGTTTTGCTTTGAAGCAGCTCAGTGCCAGATGGTTTAGACCTTGACCATAACTGCCTGCCAGAGTGCTCATTCAGAGACTCAAATTAGCTCTACAACCTTTCAGATGAAATTCCTGCTGTTTATTCACAAACTGGCAATTGGAATGGAAACGAGATTACATGATCAAATTGCCGTGAAAAGATAAATGGAAAATAGACATAAACCCACAGGAAATACAGACACTAAAGTCAGTGAATGAGGGCCTTGAGATAACTGTGTGCTCTAGTTCTTCTAGTTACTGCTGTTACCTAGAGTATGGATGCAAGCTCACCTGGTCGATTTTGCCAGTTCCTGCTACCTGCCTGTGATCCCTTTCAGATCACTTGAATTCCCTCCCTTTGCTTTAGGTGCTGTTTTCTCTAGTGAAGTGATAGTCACTCAATCGTGTCTAACTCTTTGCGACCCCATGGATTATACAGTCCATGGAATTCTCCAGGCCAGAATACTGGAGTGGGTAGCTGTTCCCTTTGCCAGGGGCTGTTTTCTCTATGGGAATTACTATTTCTTGGTTGTGTGCATATTTGTAAACTTGCGACTGAAGACACATTTCCAAAAATTGCCCATTTATACTCTCGCTTGTTCAATTCTTCATTATACAGTGCTCTCGAATGGGCTTTTCCCCTAAACATTTGTTCCCATTAACAGTGAAGAATCAGCAGAAACCTTAAGGCAAATGTGAAAGTCAGTTATTTTAACTGGAAATACCTTTGGGTATTTTTTTCCAGGTTTGGGTGTCCCACATAAAACTACACAAAAGTAGAAACTGGGGATCCCAGACACTTTTCAAGTTCATGTTTTTTTGGTAAAAACTGTCTCATTGGATAATGAAGCTCAGTCCCCTAACACAGTGGAGAATTAGAGCAAATGGCCTTCTTCTGTGGGCCATGGCATTGGACACCTTCCTTGCTCTTTGGAACCCTTTTCCCAAGAAGGAGTTTCGGGCTTCAGTTGAGGACTGAAGATGCCTGCAGGTGACTGGCTGAATCACCTCCAAAAGAGCATCCATCATTTAGCTCCTACTTACATAAGAACTATTTTAAAGTGTCTGTGATCTGCAGACCCTGGAGAAGGAAACTGCAACCCACTCCAGTATTCTTGCCTGGAGAATCCCATGGACCAAGGAGCCTGGTGGGCTATAGTCCATGGGGGTTGCAAAAGTCAGACGTGACTTAGCAACTAAACCACCATGATCTGCAGAGAATTCCTTGCTTGGAAGTGTACTGGTGGGAAAGGAGGAATCTAAGTTCACCTTTGTAAGAGACCATGTAGATGTAGTTGACAGACATTTTTACTATCACTCTAACAGGCCTGCCTCTTTGTCTGGTATCAGCAGTGTCCCACCTCCATTCCTGTTCCCTTACCACTCTAGTGAAGCAGTCAATAAAGAGACATGGATGGACCTAGAGAGTATCATACAGAGTGATGTAAGCCATAAAGAGAAAAATAAATATTGTATATTATTAATTATGTATATATGTGGAATCTGAAAAAATGTGTGTAGGCAATCTGAGAGCAAAGAAGAAATAGAAACACACTTAGAAAACAAACATATGGACACTAAGAGGGAGAGAGGGGTAGGATGAATTGGGTGATTGGGATTGACATATATACACTACTGATACTACTTATAAAATAGGTAACTGATGATAACGTATTGTATAGCACAGGAAACTACTCAATGCTCTGCAGTGACTCAATTGTCTATGGGAAGGAAATCCAAAATGGGAATATATGTATGAGCTTCCCAGGTGGAAAAGTAGTAAAGAATCTGTACCTGCCAATGCAGGAGGTGCAAGAGAATCAGTTTCAATCCCTAGATTGGGAAGATACCCTGGAGTAGAAAATGGCAACCTGCTCCAGTATTCTTGCTTGGAAAATTCCATGGGCAGAGGAGCCTGGTGAGCTACAATTCATAGGCTCACAAAGAACTGGACATGACTGAGCACAGCACAAAATACGCACATGTATCAGTTCAGTTCAGTCACTTGGTCGTATCTGACTCTTTGTGACCCCATGAATCGCAGCNTTGCTTTGGCTGCATCCCTTTATTCTTTCTGGAGTTATTTCTCCACTGATCTCCAGTAGCATATTGGGCACCTACTGACCTGGGGTGTTCCTTTTTCAGTATCCTATCATTTTGCCTTTTCATACTGTTCATGGGGTTCTCAAGGGAAGAATACTGAAGTGGTTTGCCACTCCCTTCTCCAGTGAACCACATTCTGTCTACAGATAGCTAATTCCCTTTTGTTGTACAGTAGAAACTAACACAATATTGTAAAACTACTGCTGCTGCTGCTAAGTCGCTTCAGTCGTGTCCGACTCTGTGCGACCCAATGGATGACAACCCACCAGGCTCCCCCGTCCCTGGGATTCTCCAGGCAAGAACACTGGAGTGGGTTGCCATTTCCTTCTCCAATGCACGAAAGTGAAAAGTGAAAGTGAAGTCACTCATGTCCGACTCTTTGAAATCCCATGTTTGCAGGCTACCAGGCTCCTCCATCCATGGGATCTTCCAGGCAAGAGTACTGGAGTGGGTCGCCAGTGCCTTCTCCAATTGTAAAGCTACTAGACTCTAATAAAATTTTTAAAAGTATGAAGATACGTTGTCTATAGTCAGATAGACCTATGATCCAAGACTGGCCAAATCTGGCTCAGAGTCCCAAGCCAGATTATATGTGCATTGTTATTTTCCCTGCATGCACGCATGCACACACACACACACACACACACACACACACCCACCACATCGCATAGGCACACACACATTCCACTGAAGTAGGGAGAGGATACAGAGAGTTTCTCCCTTTTCCTTTGTTTCTGGGGCTGATAACTGGAATTGTTTGTGACCATACTTGGCCTCCTGTACATCTTACAGATATGGAGAGAGAGAGATGACCAACCATTTGTTTATTTGAGCCCTGAATCTGCGTTTGGCGAGTCCAGCTCTAAGGTTGACTTCTCAGTCCTGTGAGGCAAACCATTACTTATCTCAGAAGGCAAGTTTCAGTTGAGTTTTGTCACTTGCACTGAGAGTCCTGAGTAGCCTAAAAATGAGAATGGGTGGAAATTATCCAAAATGAAGAGCTGTGTTAAAAAACAGCAGAGCCTCCTCTGACTTGGGGAATAATGAGAAAGCTCATCAGATTCAAAGTAATTCTAGCACAGCTGAAGTAGAAATGGATTCTAGGGTCTTTATCACAGTTCTACTAACTCTGTACATCAGATACTTGAGAAATATTACACATATTCTTTACAGGCATAGTTTAAAGTTATTTCCTCTTGTCCTTTCTAAAGGAGAAGCCACAATAAAAATTGGAGCTCAAGAAATGCATCAAATTTTCAGAATGCCTTAAAGTTTTGTATCAAACAGTGAATTACTTTATGTTAAAGGGGCTTATGTTTTTGAAAATTATTATATAATAGGGATTATTTTAAGTATGTTTTTGAATAATTAACATATTTACTGATTCTCTCCTGTGCTGTGTTGCGCTTAGCTGCTCAGTCGTGTCTGACTCTTTACAACTCCAAGAGCCCTCCAGGCTCCTCTCTCCATGGGGGTTTTCCAGGCAAAAATACTGGAGTGGTTGGCATGCCCTCTCCAGGGGATCTTCCCAACCCAGGGATAGAACCCAGGTCTCTCACATTGCAGGTGGATTCTTTACTGTCTGAGTTACCAGGGAAGTCTGATTCTCACCTACATATTTACTATGATATACTAGTTATATATTTCAAATACACATTTACCAAACAGAAATATAGTTTTAGTTTTACATATTAATTCTTACATAACATTTAAAAGAAATATAGTTCCATTTCTTTGAAATATTGTATACTTGAAAGGTTTACCACTATACTGCACTTTTCCCCATTATTTGAAAGTAGAAGAGTTTTTCTGTAATGTATTTTACTGATGTGTATCTTTTTTGTAGATTTTTGAGGTTGAATGTTTTAACACCACAGAAAATCTTTCCTATGCATGCAGCACTTGAAAATGCAATCATTACTGAAACGAGTTAATCTGAAACTGTAAAACATGAATTATTTATTTACTGTCAAGATCAAGACAGAATATGTTAATTTATTTATAACACAGAAGGGCCAACCTATTCAAACAAAATGTGTTTGGGGGATTATTATTAATTAACCAAATTTGATATGAACATGAGTTTGAGCAAACTCAGCCAGATAGTGAAGGACAGAGAAGCCTGGCATGCTGCAGTTCATGGGGTCGCAAAGAGTCAGGCACGACTTAGCAACTAAACAACAACATCTAAATTTTATAGAAACATTTCCAAATTGAATTAAATAAAATAATCATACAAAACTGAATAGTTTGAACTTCTATTTACTTTTCAAACAGTAAATCTCTTTTAGTTGACTGCAGATATCATTGTAATGATCAGTTGCTATGTAATAAGTTGATGTTCTCTACTGCTTTTAGATATATAAGCTCATTTGTCCCAGTTTTAAATGATTGCAGACTGCTGTGTTTTTGAGGTGTTGGCTTTCATAGTTTTCTATCTTCTTCCTCACTGTGAAAATCCCAGCTGTCATTTCTGTCACTGTGCTAGCATTCAGCCTTCTGTTTCTCTCTCTCATCATTATTCTATAGGTCTCATGTGAACCTGGTCTATTTTGGCCTCTCAGAACTCTCTTTGGCTGACTTCTTGATTCTGGAATGTGAGGTTGATGGATAATAGTCCCTGAATAAATGAAGGAGCCGTTTAATTCCCTTTTAATGATGAAAATGCTGCCTGTTTTCAGGTGGTGAAAACTGGCATTAGAAACCACAGATAAGGTTGAAAAATATATTATGACCTGTAGGAAAAAAGAATATTTCAACACATTATATAAATAGAAAACATTCTCAGTAATTATTCCTTGAATAAAGAAAGACTTTGGAAGAGTCCTTTTCTGTTCCATTGTTGTTTTGATTTGAAAGGCTCTAAAAGTAAGGGTTTGTTTATTACATTTGTAAAAGGCCAAGAGTGCATGAAAACTTCCCCCAAATGGAGTCATCAATAATTCAAGAACAAAGTACAGAGGTTTATACAACATATAAAACTGAAAAGCCAAAAGATAGCATGATCTAGAAACTCACCAGGGAAAAACTAAAATGACAAATTTGGTTCATCACCACCTTGCAAATGCACGGTGTTAGCAAACACTTGACTTCATTTTTCTAAAGTGTAAATGGCATTTTGTTTAGCTGAAGACATCGACATATGGAAGATGTTTGGTAATTTATGCCAGTTGAATAATTACTTCATAAATTAATGAACAAGCTATTATTGGACGTTGACTATTTGCACAGCACATCCCAGGTGGTGTGGGGGAAGCAGTAATCAAATCAGATCATGCTGTTGCTATGCCCATGGGACATCCTGCCATCAGATTATAACTGTTTCCTGTCAAAAAGAAATCCTGTTTAAAATTGACAGTCATATATGTTTCAATTTCTAAATGTCCTACTAGAGATAATTAGAAAAATTAGGACAGTAGTATAGCAATGTAGGCAAAGACAAATAATTCTTCTAAAATATGTCTGATGAAAATAAATTTTATTATAAAAAGAGTTTGAGTTCCAGCTGCTTGGAGTATTTTTGGTTTTTTCTTGGGCTTAAAATAGCAAGCTGTTTTTTTTTCCCATGAAGTTCAAGAGATGGTAAGAGCAGAATTACAAGAAACAAAATAAATTATTTACTCTATGTTCTCTTTTATGTTCTTGGTTGTGTTTAGTTAACTTCTCATATGAAGATGTATATTTGTAGTCAAAAGGAAAAGAGGATTCCTTTGGAAGAATATCTTGTTGTGATCAACCCAAGTGCAAAGGGTCAGGTGTTCTATGAGGTAATTCTGGATAAGAAATATATATGAAAAAAGGAAGAATTAATCTAGGAAAATATTATATGGTGTGTTTCCAGTAATGCCAGATGAATTAAATATCCTAAAATACCCTTGACACAAAATTCATGAACAGGCTATGTGATAAACAATCTATTGTAGTTCAGTTGCTAAGTTGTGTCCTGCTCTTTGCTATCCCATGGACTGCAGCATGCCAGGCTTCCCTGTCCTTCACTATCTTCTGAAGTTTGCTCAAACTCATGTCCATTAAGTCAGTGATGCCATCCAACCATTTCTTCCTCCGTCACCCATTTCTCCTGCTGTCAATCATTCCCAGAATCATGTTCTTTTTCAACAAATTGGCTCTTTGCATCACATGGCCAGAGTATTTGGAGTTTCAGCTTCAGCATCAGTCCTTCCAAAGAGTATTCAGAGTTGATTTCCTTTAGGATTGATTGGTTTCAGCTCCTTTGAAAGCATCAGTTCTTGGCACTCAGCCTTCTTTATAATCCAACACTCACATCCCTACATGACTTCTGTAAAAACCATAGCTTTGATTTGTGGACCTTTGTTGGCAAAGTGATGTCTCTGCTTTTTTATATTGCTGTCTAGTTTTCTCATAGCCTTTCTTCCAAGGAGCAAGCATCTTCTTATTTCATGGCTGCAGTCACCATCTACAGTGATTTTAGAGCCCAAGAAAATGAAGTCTGTCACTATTTCCACTGTTTTCCCATTTATTCGCCATGAAGTGATGGGACTGGATGCTATGATCTTAGTTTTATGAATGTTGAGTTTTAAGCCAGCTTTTTCAACTCTCCTCTTTTACTTTCATCAAGAAGCTCTTTAGTTCCTCTTTGCTTTCTGTCATAAGGATGGTGTCATCTGCATATTTGAGGTTATTGATATTTCTCCCAGCAGTCTTGATTCCAGCTTGTGCTTCATCCAGCCCAGCATTTCACATCATGTACTCCACATGTAAGTTAAATAAGTAGGGTGACAATATGCAGCTTGACGTATTCCTTTTTCAATTTGGAACCAGTCCGTTGTTTCATGTCCGGTTCTAATTGCATACTTGCCCTCATACAAGTTTCTCAGGAGACAGGTAAGGTGGTCTGGCATTCCCATCTGTTTAAGTGCATAACTTAACCCTAAAGAAGGATATTTTCAAGGAATAGTGATGAAGGTGAACTTGGAAAGGAGAATAGAAAGAAACTCTGAATCTAGGCAATTCTGTAGAGTTTGGAGGAACATTGTAGATTTTTATAGTCACGGGGACTTGAGTTGTAATGGCTACATGGAAGTGGAGTGGGAGATAAGGTTTTAGACTCTTATAAAGAAGGGAGTTTAAATTAAAACCTCCACAAATTCTAGAATTCTTAAAGGACAACATCACTGTATAATACCTCTGCTGCTATCTAAGGAAGATGACAGGCAAGTTTGCCCATCTTGTTTTGTACTTTGAAGAGATCTAAAAAAAATCTACTGTGATAATCTGTCTCTCTATCCCTCTCTGTGCACAGATTTGGACTTGGAATTTATGTACCAATGCGATTTTATGGAAAAATAAAAATTAATATTTCAAAATGGTTCTTGATGGGCAATACTTATGGGACCTAGAAGAAGTAAATGTAAAATCTTTCTGGAGAACTCACTCCAACTTAGCTATATCAAGTTTCCCACGAATGAAATTTCATCAAACTTGACTTTGCAATTTAAAATAACAAATACAAAAGGAAACAATTATCAATTAGTTATAGTCATTGAAGACCAAAAGAGCATATTAAAATACAGAGAACTTTGAACTCTGTGTGTAATTGGATATCATTTATGAAATAGTTATGCTTAAAATAATAGGAATGACAAAACATTTAATTTTAAAAAATGAAACAAAGATACCAAAAGAAAACCTCCAGACTTGCAAAAGAAAAACATACTTTCTTTGAAATTTTGCATACATTTTAGAAATTTGACACAATTACAAACGTGAACAAATGGTCANTAGTTATGCTTAAAATAATAGGAATGACAAAACATTTAATTTTAAAAAATGAAACAAAGATACCAAAAGAAAACCTCCAGACTTGCAAAAGAAAAACATACTTTCTTTGAAATTTTTCATACATTTTAGAAATTTGACACAATTACAAACGTGAACAAATGGTCACATGTAGATACACCCAAATTAGAGAATATTCACATTTTTTTTCTGAAGAACACATGAAATTTTGCAAAAAATATTTGGACACATTATAGATTTGTAGAACAAGTTTTAACAAATTTTAAATAATTTGTAGCAGATAAGCAAAAAAAAATTTTTTTAACTACAATGCAATTAAATCAAGTATGTTCTCAGTCGTATCTGACTGTTTGTAACTCCATGGACTGAACCTGTCAGGCTCCTCCATCCATAGGATTCTCCAGGCAAGAACACTGAAGTGGGTTGTGGTGCCCTCCTTCAGGGCACATCAAGTATAAAAAAGACTAAATAAAGGCTAATAGAAAGTAAGTGAATTTTCAAAATGGGAAGAGGCAAGAAGACAGCTCTTGAGGCAAAGACATGGTTTGCTTTCTTATGCAGATTTTCTTATGAATCATTACCATGTAATTCAGGTTATGATTTTTCACATAAAGTCTCTTGAAAAGTTAACAGCATTTTTTGAATGATTCCTTTTTTTCTGATATAATGAAGTTTCACACAAAATGAAAATTAGTTAATGTAAGAAAAAACATTTTAGCATTCTGGTTTCCAAAACATAATAATCAATTTACTCCTACAACAGTCTCTAGTTAGAAAATATATGAAACAAATTTAAATTTGTATCATGTTTGAGTGATTCCCCACCCCCCAAAAAAACATTATGCTTTGAGGATTTCACTTAGCAGCAGGATATTAATCTAATGATCCCACTAGTGAGGAAAATATTAATTGATAGAACAGAATGATATTTCCCTTGTTGTATGTTCTTATAACTACCAACTTTCCCTACTATTTTATTAATACTTATAATTTTGAATGTTTCCCTCAAGTTCTAGGAACACAACCCCATACATGGCCAATAAATGTGTTTTTTGTCTTTTTCTTTCCTATGTAAAGCTTATTTTTTTTGCTTCAATTTTTACCATTCCATCTGTTTTCAAACAA
Source organism: Neotragus pygmaeus (assembly GCA_006410875.1). Classification (NCBI taxonomy): domain Eukaryota; kingdom Metazoa; phylum Chordata; class Mammalia; order Artiodactyla; family Bovidae; genus Neotragus; species Neotragus pygmaeus. The sequence continues at coordinate 8,942 of SJYV01022174.1, read as the reverse complement.
TATCAAATAATGAAATACTATTATTATTTGATTCATGGATTTAATGATCACATTTCTAGTCAAGCAATTTCAGGAAGAGTTTAAAAATATTCTCAGTGTAGGAACAGTTGTCTTTTGGCTTCTACTTCATTTTAGTTAAGATTGGCTATTTACTTCTTAGTAAATTCACTGTATGGTGACAATTTGAAAGCATTTTCATTATGTTTTATGTTCTGTTTTTATTAGTTTGTGGATTTTGCCTTTTTCTTGATGATTTGAACATAGTTTTGTCATTTTATTAAATATTCAAAGAACTAACTCAGATTTATCAATTCCACTGTGTAATTTGCGTTTCTGTTGTGATTTTTAGTTGAGTTGAGTTGAGTTCAGTTCAGTTGCTCAGTCGTGTCCGACTCTTTGCGACCCCATGAATTGCAGCACGCCAGGCCNGGGTTGGGAAGATCCCCTGGAGAAGGGAAAGGCTACCCACTCCAGTATTCTGGCCTGGAGAATTCCATTGTCCGTGTAGTCTGGGGTCATACAGTCCATGAGTTTGCAAAGAGTCAGACACGACTGAGCAACTGTCACTCACTCACTAGTGTTATAAAAATTACTTTGACCTTGAAAACCCTCCGAAAGTCTCAGGGGCCCCTGGGGGCCCATGGACCACACATTGAGAAACCCTGATCTATCATCATCCAAAGCAAGTTATTTCAGGGACTTCCCTGGTGGTTCAGTGGTTGGGACTTCAGGCTTCCACTGTTCAATCCCTAGTCAAGGAACTAAGACCCTGCAAGCCATGAGCCGTGGCCCCCCAAACAAATAAACAGAGTCCTCTCAGCCGACAGAGGTCCCCCCCAGAAAGTGATCCGGTATTTGCACTGGAGCAGTTGTGAAAGGACCAGAGTAATTCCTAGAGTACTTGTGAGGGCTCTGTATGGACCCGAGCGAGAAAGGACTCTTGTCTTTGCTGAGGGACAAGCTGGGAATTAAGAACCCTCCTTTTATTACTAGAAATAAACCATGTTCCCCTCCCTGCCCTCACATTTCTCTTCTGTGAAATGGAGCTGGTGGAAACTCTGTGTTGCAGGAAATGTATGTGGCACAGTAGGGCTGAGACCCGCGATCCGCATTGGGGTGGATGGGAGTAGGAATGAGGATGGAGTGGGTGGGCTTTAGCTTGGATTGTAAATACCATCCAGAGCGTGGTGTGAGCAGGGGAGAAATTTTGAGTCTTTCCTGAAGTATCACCTGGGTGTACTGTAAAGAGAAAGATTGGTTTAAATTTGGAATAAAACGTAGGCATGTTTTATGTTTACACTCACACATGTGGGTCTGAGAAGTGAACCACGGGAAGCCGTCTCGACTCTGCTTTCCTGGGGTCAAACCAGCTGCCCAGAAGCACAAAGGATGCTCTGCCAGAGGGCCTGATGGTCACCTCGTCCCCAGGCCTGGTTGTGATTCTACATGGTGTTCCCCTGACGAGTAAATTACCGGATTCCTTTGCCAAATCATTAGATAACTTTAAAGAACAAAGACTGTTCGTGCAAAAGAGGACTCAGCATTATCCTGCTGGGGAAATAAACAGTAATCATTTTTGAGAAGAACGTACATTCTATGAATCTGGATCAACTATGAAAATTGCAGCCTCTCTACCCAGTTTTTCCTCCTTTTCCATCAATCCATTTCTAACAAAGGAAGCATTTTCTACTCTGTCACTAGATAGATGGGTTTGGTCAATTAAAATATTCTGACTTCGCCTGGCTGAGATAATAGCCAGCCTGACTCCATCCATCATGTGAAACAGAAGGTGACCTCCCTAGACTGAGTCAGAGACCCAAGTACAACAGCTTCAATCTTATCACGCCCAGAAATTACCGCTCATCTAAACATAATTTCCCTGAAACACTAAGCAGGCAGAGCCATGGCTGGAAGCTTTAGAATGCAGTCAGGAGACCGTGGTGTGAGCTAACGCTGAACACGTAGGGTGAAATTGGACATGCTGTCCTTAACGGGGGGACGTGCTGAGATCTGACGGGGTGAGACTCCTGAGCTGCTGCTCTAGTAAAGGCGAGGTCAGGTTCATCCTCAAGCTTGCATGCACAGCCCTCACCTGAGCACCGATAGGAACCAGCTGCAGTGGTCAGGCCAGGACTGAGCCACCGGGACTTCGACCCTTCCCATCCCCACGGCCTCAGCTCTGGGCTTGGCCTCGCCTCCTGTCTATCTGGAAACACCCTCCTCTGGCCCTGCTGGGTGTGGGGAACAGGAAAAGCTCGTGCTCAGGAGCTAGGAGCCAGAGGCCTTGAATCCCCACTTCCTCTGTTCGTTTGCTCATTCACTCAACACACTGCTTGGTGCTGGGCTCGGAGTAGGAGTGCAAGGGGCCTCCCTACCCCCAACCCGTAACCATCCACGTGGCCTCCTTATTTATCCCCAAAGCCCTGGGCTGCTTGTGTCTGCCCACCCCTCATCNGTTGATATTTCTCCCGGCAATCTTGATTCCAGCTTGTGTTTCTTCCAGCCCAGCATTTCTCATGATGTACTCTGCATGGAAGTTAAATAAGCAGGGGGACAATATACAGCGTTGACATACTCCTTTTCCTATTTGGAACCTGTCTGTTGTTCCATGTCCAATTCTAACTGTTGCTTCCTGACCTGCATACAGATTTCTCAAGAGTAATTCGCCAGTGTCCCAAAGGATTGATTTTTTTTTTTTTGTATTTTTATGAAATTTAAAGTGGAGGCTGAATTTATTGTATTCTTTCTCACGCCCCAACAATAAGCACATGTAATTCAAGGTATTTATCTTTGAATATAACACTGCCCACTTACCTAGCCTTTGCTATTTTATGTTCTTATTTTTACTGATTTACAAAAATAACTGGTGGTTATTTTTTTCTCACAGTATTTTTCCTTGATTTAGGAAGGATTTTAGGAGGATGCTTTTAATTTACAAAATGCTGTATTTTGCAGTTGACAATGATATTATTAGTTTATGTTCTTTTTGAACAGTATTCAGATAATATGGCCAACAAAACTTCTGTCTTTCAGACTTATTATATTTTACTCATGACCTAAAATATCCATCATTCCAGCATAATGTAGTAGCTGGCTTTCCAAGAAAATACCCATTACCAACAATCATGTCATGAAAATTCACTTGTTTCCTTAGGAAGTATGTTATAAGCTTGAGACTCAAATAATATAGCTGTTTTTTCTTGAAACAATTAAAAAATAATGATTTATTAATCCATCTGTGTTTGAAACCTAAAACTTTCTTCCTGTAGACCAAAATCTATTAGTTTAAGTTAATTTCTTTGCTACAACCCTGTCGTAACCAAAACCAGTGGATTTAATTCAAAGAAAATTTCTTAATCAACTGTATATTATACAACTCAGCGTATAAACTGTTCTTTGGAGAAAAAGCACCAATTCCTTTATATAACCAATTATGGTATGCAGTAGGTGAATAAATTGCAATACTGTTATTTATGGTTTATGGCTATATCAGAAAAATACATACAAAGTTTCTTTTTTTAAAGAACAGAATGATCTTATTTTCAGCCAAGCATTTGATGGATAATCTGGATTAGTGAAGACAGGCTCATTTTATCATCTGAAAAGAGATGATGGAATTAAAGAAGGATTGAACTACTCTGCACAGGAAGATGAGGTGAATTTGGGGTTTTCACAGTACTTTAGAGAGAAAAGTGTGGTGGAATTTCCAAAAAACTTTTTGAAGAAAGAAGACAGCGCAAAAGTTATGAAAAAGGACTCACAGGTTAATTATAGAATTGCTACATGACCCAGCAATTACACTTCTATGTATATACGTCAAAGAATTGGAAACAGGCTTTCAAACAAAGCTTGCACATGAATGTTTCCAGCAGCACTATTCACAGTAACTCAAAGATGGAAAAACCTAAATGTCCATCAGAGATGCATGGGTGAATAAAATGTGATCTATCTGCACAAGGAAATATTATTATGGCACTCCTGTGCCATAAACATGGGTGAAATACAGATACATGCTACAGTAAGGATGAACCTTGAAAATGTGATGCTAAGTGAAAGAAGGCAGATGCGAAATGCTGAATACTATAAGATTCTGTTCATATGAAATGTCCACAAGACACAAATCCATAGAGACAGAAAGCGGGTTTGTGGTTGCCAAGGGCTGATAGGGAGAGGAGATTGCTTCATAGGTAGGGGGTTTCCATTTGGAGTGATTAAAAAAAAAAGCTCTAAAACTATACAGTGGTGGTGGTTGTATGACACTGATCATATACTTAATGCCATTGAACTTAGACTTTAAAATAGTAAATTTTGTGTTATATCTATTTTATCAGAATAAACAAGAAAAGAAAACACTGCTGAGTTGAACATGATTTTGGTCTGAATACTGGTTTACCCTGAGAAGTATGTTTCCCACCCCTGTAATTTAAACAGGACTATTTACAGGAAACGTTACTCATTTATCTTTTTAAAAATTTTCAGGAGATAAAGAAGGAGCCGTCCACCAGCTATCAAAGAGAGGGACTTGTCAGTGAAAATTGTCCAAATGAAGGAATATTTCTGAAAGTTAACATAAGAAGTCAGCGATAGTGATTGCCACTGGGGAAAGGAACTAGAAGACATGGTTGGGAGCAATTGCTTTTCTTCTACACGTTTTTGTACTCTTTGCATTGAGATTATAGTACTTATTAAAAATTGATTGACTGAAATTTTTCTAATGGTTGAAATAGAAGAGACTTAAACAGATGCCTAATAGGTACTTCTCAGTTCTGTTTGCTGTCAAATAACTTTTTGCTTTATTCTCTAAACTTCAATAAAACCTATGACACACAAGTGCCTATAAGGTTGTTTGTCTGTTGATTTTTCATCAGAGAAAAGGAAAAGAGTGAACTCTTTTGGGTCCAGCTGGCCAAACAGAAGGGAATAGCCATCAACATGAGAGAAGACTGAGAATTATAATTTATCAGAACAGAGAGTAAGAAATGAGTAGAAGAAATATAAGAGCATCGAGTGGATTTCCCTTAATGTAGGGTGGGGGCTCAAGCTATTTTAATAGACACAATCATTAAATATTATAAATGTCAATATTCACTTAACATTGATTTAATTTTGCCTAGTGATACAAAAGTACTATAGAAGAGACTGCATGAGTTGTGGATGCACAAGCAACTAAAATTTGTGTCACCAGTATTATAGAGTAGTAAGACTAACTCCTGTGTATAGCTTGAAAACTTCCGTTGTGATAATACCAACAGATGAATTTCAGTGGTATCTGAACAGCCACATTATTGCTGCAGTAAGTTTTCAAAGTAAACAATTATAAACTACAGAGCCAGTTAAACCAATAAAAATGGTTTCTGAGTATAGATCCAACACTATTGATGTATAGGAATGCTCTTTTTATGTTGAAGTATAGTTGATTCACAATGTTAATTTCTGCTGTACAGCAAAATGATTCAATGATTCCAGTACATTCTTTGGAATATTTTTTCCATTGCGGTTTATCACAGGATACTAAACAAAGTTCCTTGTGCTACACAATGGGCTTCCCTGGTGGCTCACATGGTAAAGAATTCACCTGCAATGTGGGAGACCTGGGTTTGATCCCTGGGTCAGGAAGATCCCTGGAAAAGCGAGTGGCTACCCACTCCAGTATTCTTGTCTGGAGAATTCCATGGACAGAGGATCTTGGTAGGCTATATAAAATAGGACCTTGTAATATATCCATGCTATATAGAACAGTTTGCATCTGCTAACCCCAAACTCCCAGTCCATCCCTCCCCTACCACCCCTTCTTCTTAGCAACTACAAGTCTGTTCTCTAGTTCTGTGTGTCTGTCTCTGTTTTGTAAATAAGTTCATTAAGTCAAATTTTAGATCTCACATGTAAGTGATATCATATGGTATTTGTCTTTCTGGCTTACTTTGTGTAGTATATAATCTCTAGATTCATCCATATAGCTGGACTAATGAAATGGCATTACTTCACTCTTTTTAGTGACTGAGTAATGTTCCAATGTGACCCTACGGATGATAGCTCACCAATTTCCTCTATCCATGGGATTCTCCAGGCAAGAATACTGGAATGGATTGTCATGCCCTCCTGCAGGGGATCTTCCCAAGCCAGGGTTCCAAGGATCAAATCCCACCTCTTATGTCTCTTGCATTGACAGGCAGGTTCTTAATCACTAGCACCACCTGGGAAGCATATCTACATGCAGTATATAGATATAGATATAGATATCGGCTTTATCCACTTTAATTACTAGCACCACTTGGGAAGCATATCTATATGCAGTATATAGATATAGATATAGATATCGACTTTATCCATTTATCTATTGATAAACGTTTATGCTGTTTTCATGTCTTGGCTATTGTGAGTAGTACTGCTGTGAACATAGGGGTGCATTTATCTTTTTAAATTATAGTTTGGTTCAGATATATACAAGGAATGGGATTACTAGATCATGTGGCAACTCTATTTTTATCTTTTTAAGGAATGTTATGACCAACCTAGATAGCATATTCAAAAGCAGAGACATTACTTTGCCAACAAAGGTCTGTCTAGTCAAGGCTATGGTTTTTCCAGTGGTCATGTATGGATGTGAGAGTTGGACTGTGACGAAAGGTGAGTGCTGAAGAATTGATGCTTTTGAAGTGTGGTGTTGGAGAAGACTCTTGAGAGTCCCTTGGACTGCAAGGAGATCCAACCAGTCCATTCTGAGGGAGATCAGCCCTGGGATTTCTTTGGAAGGGATGATGCTAAAGCTGAAACTCCAGTACTTTGGCCACCTCATGTGAAGAGTTGACTCACTGGAAAAGACTGTGATGCTGGGAGGGATTGGGGGCAGGAGGAGAAGGGGACGACAGAGGATGAGATGGCTGGATGGCATCACGGACTTGATGGATGTGAGTCTGAGTGAACTCTGGGAGTTCGTGATGAACAGGGAGGCCTGGCGTGCTGCGATTCATGGGATCACAAAGAGTTGGACATGACTGAGTGACTGGACTGAACTGAACTGAAGGAACCTCCATACTGTCTTCCATAGTGTCTACTCCAACTTGTATTATCCCCCACAGGAGGGTTCCTTGTTTTCCACACCCTCTCCAGAATTTGCTATTGATAGACATTTTAATGATGACCATTCTGACTGATGTGAGACAGTATAGAATAACTCTTTGTTTAATAACTATTTGTGTATCTATTCTTCCCAACTGGGTAGCAGAGGAAGTAGAAGTTCCTATTTACTTTATTTATTTTCTCAGTGCTAGACGGAGAATAGATTTGAAAAATAAATTTTTATTAAATGATCCCAGTATTTTTGATTAGGGTCTGGAGAGCAGTTAAGAGGAGGTGATCCATGTAGGCAGCTGAGTAATTCTCCTGACTATAAGATCAGGCCTGGCATAAAAGAATGCATCAGTATTCTGAATGGAAAGGTCATAGAGTTCTGTGAATTCCTAAAGTGCCGAACAATTAACATGCTCACTGATGGTCGTGTTAAAATTAACATTCATCTTTGGAATTTGAAAATCATTTCAAAGGGCACCAAAATATCATTTTTTACCATAAAAGAAAACAGACTCTGAAGTGAATATATATTTATTTACCATTTCTCGGAAACTTCCATGGACCAGACACTAATATGATAGATGCAAAGATGAAAAAGATATAATCTATGTCTTCAAACTGTTCACAAAGTAGTAACAGAAGTAAAAATATAGCAAAACCTTATCAACATATGAGAAATATGTTTAGTAATATACAACCCAAGTGAGTGAAAACATGGAAATAATATTTAGTATAATTTTAATAGTACCAGAATAATTATATTACCTGTGAATTTCAACTATATTGCATCATAAAAAATTTTGATTTTTCTAGTAACAGTAGTCCCATAAAAATTTTAAATACATTTTTTTCTTCTAATTATGCAATGTCCACATGTATTAATGCACACAACCAGGCTCATACAATTTTTATTGGTTAAATTTGTAGGAGAAATTTATAATGGATTGTTATTTAAAATATTTAGAAATAGAAGAATATTTTATTATACATTATGGACATTTTGGATGTTTTGTTAGAAACTGTAGAGCTAGCTAAATATCTGCTTCCTAACGTAGACTCTTTCTATTAGTTTAAGATTCTGTGTTTTCCTGTGGTGCTTCATTTCAAACTTTACCACTTAGTCATTATCTGTGTTGCCTTGGATACCATGTCATTTGTGAAGCTTCTGTACTATGCAGAAAAGTGTTTCACTTTAGGACTGTCATTTTGCAGAAGGATTTTTCCCCACTTCATTTTGTTCTATACTTTGAAATAAAACACAATGACTTACAGATTATTTGCAGAGGAGCCCTAGGATTTCCTAGCTTTTAGACTTTTTGCTAAGTCACCTGTAGTCTGTAAACAGTGGGGTTTAATCAGTCTTTATCTTTCTGGTGTTACATGGTAAACACTTTCCACTTTGTTGCACCATTTATGACCTACTATTGTTTTCTAAAATCTTCTTATTCTAGGTAAAATTTGAGATGTTTTAATGTAATTTTAAGTTTCTAGGTTTAATTCTGTTAATATTTTTCTGAAAACTTGAAGAAATTGAACTATCTAATTATGAGGCACTTCAATATTTTCTCAGACGTGGGTAGGTCCTCCCGGCTGCCACTGACCTCAGATACAGGGTAGCTTCTCTCGGCCATTCCTGCGCTGTTGTAGCCTGGCACTCTAGGCTGCTGCCCCTGACCTCATACGTGGGGTAGCTCCTCTCAAGCTTTGGCAATATGTGAACCGTGAACTCCTTGATGTTCAAGTTGGTTTTAGAAAAGGCAGAGGAACCAGAGATCAAATTGCCAACATCCGCTGGCTCATCGAAAAAGCAAGAGAGTTCCAGAAAAACATCTACTTCTGCTTTATTGACTATGCCAAAGCCTTTGTGTGGA
>SJYV01022172.1:0-12276 GCA_006410875.1 Neotragus pygmaeus | reverse complement strand
CTCTCTGAGCCCCTATCCCTTAGTCCCCTACCTTACTCCTCCTTCCCTCATACCCTATTCCCCCGCCGTGAGCTTCCTACTTTGAACCCCCTTCTCTGATTCTCCATTCTTCTCTGAACTCCATCTACCACCCTGAGTCTGACCCTCCTCTCTCTGAGTCTCCATGATGAACAAACAGTGATGTCCTCACCCTGGATTTTCTGAAAGGGCCTGGGGCCCTGCTGTTAGAGCTAGAGCTTTCTGACAGTCTCCCACTGCCATTGGACCCCAACTGAGCCCTTTACCCTCTGGCCTAGAAAGGATTAGGGAGGAGGGAAGGGAGAGAGACTGAGGGACTAGGAACCAGAGAGAGAGAGACAGGGGGAGAAAGGGAAGAAGACAGACAGAAACATGACAGGAGTGGAGAGACAGAACTGGGAGGAGGGAGACAGGGAGAGACCTTCTTCCTGGAGGAGAGGATGAAGGACAGACCATGGCCAGCTCGCTTCCTTCCCCTCTGAGACCTGCGCCTCATAGAACTGCAGGGGCCCAGGCTGGGNGAGAGACAGAACTGGGAGGAGGGAGACAGGGAGAGACCTTCTTCCTGGAGGAGAGGATGAAGGACAGACCATGGCCAGCTCGCTTCCTTCCCCTCTGAGACCTGCGCCTCATAGAACTGCAGGGGCCCAGGCTGGGTCAGACTGAGCCCCTCTGATCCCCCAGGGCCAGGCACCTACCTGCCTCTGGTACCTGCTCCCCACTTTTCTTTCCCAACCCTGCCTCTCCTCTCTGCAGCATCTCCCCTGCCCACCCTCCCTAGTGGAAATCTGTGTGTCTCTTTCTGTCTCTCTGTGTCTCTGTCTGTCTGGCTCTCATGTCTTATCGCCCCTCACTTCTCCCCCCTCGTTTTCCTTTCTCTCCTGTTGATGCCCCCGTGTGTGCCTTTCTGAGCCTCTGTGTCTCTCCCATCCTTCTCCCTCCGCATCCTCCCCATGCACCCTCCTCCCCCTTCACAGAGTCATTAGGTTTGCCCGCTGAAGCTCTCCCAGGAGGGAGGCCTGGAGCTCCTGCTGGGCACTGTCCTAAGTGCCCCTAAGCCTCACTCAGTCCCAGGGGTGAGGGGCTAGGTGGGTGGGCTCTCTGTAGTCTGGGTGGGGCAAGGGTATGAGAGGGGGGCATGTGGGACAGGGGGAGGGACCTTGTGGGAGAGAGAACTTTGCATGAGCAGTCAAGTGGGAAGATTTTGGATCTGGAAGAAAGAGACACANTAGGTGGGTGGGCTCTCTGTAGTCTGGGTGGGGCAAGGGTATGAGAGGGGGGCATGTGGGACAGGGGGAGGGACCTTGTGGGAGAGAGAACTTTGCATGAGCAGTCAAGTGGGAAGATTTTGGATCTGGAAGAAAGAGACACACAGAGAGAGATGGAAGCCCAGAGAGGGGGGTTCACTTGCCCAGAGTCACACAGCACCATAGTTTGTATCCAGCTCCACCTGACTCCATGCTGAATCAGGGCTCAACTTTCCTAATGCCCGGTCAAGGGCTCTATCTGCCTTCTGCTTTCCAAAACCAAATCCAGGCATAGTGGGCATTTGCATTTAAAAGCTGGGTCTTAGGGTGATGGTGGTGTTGGTATAGGAAGGTGCTCATTTCCTCTTCTGCTCTGCAACTCTGGGGAGCTCACTCAGTGCTTCTGGGCATCCGTTCCCACCCCCACAGTCTGTCTGCAGTGGGAACAAGTAGTATTTACCAACTAGTGTTTAGAGCCACTCTAGTTCCCCAGCCCTTGATGGGAATTCTCTTTTCACTGGCTCCATTCAGGTACTTCTTGGAGAAAGAAATTCAAATGATGAGGACAGAGAAATGAAATCCCTATGGGAGATTGAATCCCAGATGGGAGGCCATTGCACTTGCAGGGAAAAAGTCTGAACTTGACTCCAAAAAAAAAAAAAAAAAAAGGAGAAAGAATAGAAATGCAATTCTGATTCTAGGAATTTATCCTTTCACTTGCTTGCACACACTCTTCAAGACATGCAGAGTATAAAATGTTACCATTTGTGTAGGAAATAGCGCACACGNCCCAAAAAAAAAAAAAAAAAAAGGGAGAAAGAATAGAAATGCAATTCTGATTCTAGGAATTTATCCTTTCACTTGCTTGCACACACTCTTCAAGACATGCAGAGTATAAAATGTTACCATTTGTGTAGGAAATAGCGCACACGTGCACACGATTGCTGATGCATGGACTATCTCTCCAGTCCCACAAGGAATTGCTAATGTTGATTGCATCCTGGAGGAAGAGTGAGAGCTGGGGTAGAAAGAGCCTCATTTTCATCGTATAATCTTTGGGTTGCTTTGGATTTTGTAAAATATGCATGATTGCTTGCTCAAACAAAAATAGTCTCTTGAAAAGTTTAAAGGGAAAAGGAAATATAGAAACCAGGAGCGAGGCCTCAGTTTGGCAGCAGCTTTTGGGTGGGAGTAGAGAGTAATGGTAGAGAAATACATTAAGGGCAGATATAGAATTTGGGAGACATTAAAAGTGAAAGTTTAATACCCTGTAAGAAAGTCCAGTAATGAATGAAATTGCTTTGAATCACTTGGGGCTGTGGGGTTATGTAAAATATGAAGAGACAGGACCACTTGGGACCCTGAGGTATATCTGGCTTGCACCTTCCACAGTCAAGTAGGGCTGGACAAACTAACAACCTACCTGGACAAGACTGGGATGTCTCTATGTATACTGCAGATTCAGCTCTCTGGGTTGATTTTTCTCACCTCTCCCAATCCCTTTTGAATATTGGACTCTAAACTCTGGGTGCATTTGATAGGACAGACTGAGCTGGACGGTTAGGGGAGAAGTCTCACTAATCTAACTGGAGGATGGGAATCATTGGAGACTGATTCTCCTTCCTCCTCTACCTCCTTCTCCCCGACTCCCTGGCTCCTTCTAAAGAAATCATGGAGGGCTTCCTGTAGGAGTTCTCTTCTTTTGAATTTTTGTTCAACTGTGAGTAAAGTCACCGCTGGAGGGAGGGAGGGAGCTTTGGGGAAATCTGATGGGGAGGAGGGTGGGACAGAGAATATTCCCAAGGCCCAAACATCCTTCCATCACAGGTCTGCCTGTACTCATCTGTCTGATGGCTTCTCTCTCTCCCACTCATCCCTGCCTCCCTCCTCTCCTTATTTCTCTTCTTCTCGTCTCTGCCTCTGTCTTTATTATTATCTTTTTAAAATCTGGTCTCTTTATCTGCTCTTTTGCTCTGTGTTTTTTGTCTCTCTTCTCTCTCTCTTTCTGTGTCTCTCTCCTCTCTCTCTCTCTCTCTCTCATTATGTCTCTATTTTCCTGTGTCTCTCTTTCTCTCTCCTCCCCACCACTTTCCCCGTCTCCCTTCCCTATTTCTGTCTCTCTCCACAGTCAAAAAAGCGAAGTTTGATGGTGCCCAAGGTAAGTGCCCTCTATCCCTGTCCTGTCCTGTGTCGTCTGTCTGTCTCAGAGAGATGAGGGAGGGTGTCTGAGCCAGTGATAGGGAACTCGGGCTGTATATCTGCGAGCATCACAGAGAGCATCGGAATTGGTCCGGGGTCCCCCAGCAGTCTTCCCTACCATCCCCTGAAAACCTTCATGGGAATAGAACTCACCCTGAGCCAGTGGTGCCTCCCAGAATCCTAAGAGATAGGGCAGGGACTCTTAGACTTGGCTACGAGGAACAAAACTGGGCCTCAGAGAGGCAAAGGAAATTTCTTATGTCCGTGGATATTGGACGTTGTCATTTCTAAGCATAAAGATTAGGCATCCCCAAATTCCCCATCTCCCTCCACCAAGGCCCCTCCCTGGTGTGCTCTGAGGCGCTGGGGTGGGGTTCTGGGCGCTGACCTGGGGGTGGGAGGCACAGAATCTCCCCAGTGTATTGGACCTGGGGTGTCCCCAAGAACTCACAGACCCTTGGGGATCATAGTGGGGCCATTGAGAGCTTGGGAAGGGACACAGGGGTCCCTGAGCCCTGCCCTGACATCTGCTTTCACTGCCACAGAGAAATTCAACACCTACGTGACCCTGAAGGTGCAGAATGTCAAAAGCACGACTATCGCTGTCCGAGGCAGCCAGCCCAGCTGGGAGCAGGATTTCATGTTGTGAGTCTGCAGTGACTGGAACCTGCATGGCCTCACCCCCGGGCACAGTCAGGCCTGTCGCTGGTCCTGCAGGGCACAGCTGGACGCTCGGGTGTCGTCTGGGACTCCCCTCCCTCTTCCTTCAGCCCCTTGTCCAGTCATCAGCTTTGCCTCCCAAGTGCTTCTTGAATCCAGTCACTTGCTTTTGTCTCCGAGGCCAGCAGCCAAGTCCCCGCTGCCCGCCAGCCTCCACCCTGGCCTCCTGCTACCATCCGCCTCCCGCAATCTGTTCTCCTCCAGGCAGCCAGGGGGATATTTTTAAAACTGCAAATCACATCCTGCCACTCTCCAAACTTGCCCCTGGCTTGTGGCTCATCAACCTCGAAACAAAGCCCATATCCCTCCCTGCAGCCCCCCTAGACCCGGTCCCTGTGACCTCACACCAGTGCCTGCTCCATTTCTCCTGGCTCGCCTGCCCCAGATACACCCACCTCTGCGCTGTTCTGCCAGCATGTCCAGCTTGTTCCTGCCCGCAGGACCTTTGCTCTTGTCCTCTCCCCATCCCAGCTGGCTCCTTCTGGTCCTTTGGGTCTCAACTGTGTCACCTCCTCAGGGCAGTCCCCTCTGATCACCACTCTCAAACTGTAATTGAACAATAGTGTCATGCCTCGCCATCAATTGTAATTTTATTCATTTGTGTGACATTTGACACATTTTTGGCCCTTTCCCCTGGACTATGAGCTCCAAGAGGGTAAGGCCCTATTGGTCTCTGCCCTTGTGACCATGCCAAGCACAGAGGCTGACACACAATAGGTGCTCAAAAAATATTTGTCTAAGAACTGAATGAATTCATGACCTAGACCCTCTTCTCAACCTGGAGCCACTTAAGGCCTCCTATTAAGTGAAATGATGTCACTCAGTCATGTCCAGGTCACTTTGTGACCCCATGGACTGTAGCCTACCACGCTTCTCCATCCATGGGATTTTCCAGGCGAGAGTACTGGAGTGGGTTGCCATTTCCTTCTCCAGAGCATCTTCCCGACCGAGGGATCAAACCCAGGTCTCCCGCATTGTAGGCAGACGCTTTACCGTCTGAGCCATCAGGGAAGTCTCTAGGAAGACCTCCTATTACATCCTACCTACTCTGATGATGGCCAACATCTGCTGTGACCTCTTCCAAGGCTTTAATGAAATCACTTTTGCCTTATAGCTCTGGGAGAGTGTGGTAACACAATCCTCATGTTACAGATGAGGGAACAGAGGACCGGAGGGGCAAAGCCACCTGCTCAATGTCATATAGCCTCTATCTGGCAGAGCTGGAATGGGGACCCAGGCAGCCCTCAACCCCTGAGCAGAGGCTGGCTGGAGACTGTGGGAGGCCATGGGAGAATCCAGAGTTGGGATTCTGGAGCAAGGCGGCACCTAGAGAAGGGAAGGGAGGTGCTCGTCCTACAATCTAGGGAAAAGGTGAAGGGAGGAGGAAACAATAGTCCTCAGCTTCCCCTAAAGCCAGTTACTGAATGACCAGGTATATTCAAGGAGAACGTTCCTCAAGACGAATCTTTGGTAAATTGGTAGATTCAGTGAATTGGACATTCATGAAGATTCCTCCCCCCCCAATATCTGTACATTTCCTGCAGGGAAGGTGCTTAGATGTGGGATCATTCATATGCTTAAGGGTGTCCCCGTATGATTGGAGAGGGATGACACTGGGAAGGATGAATTGCCCGTATCATGGGAGTAATAGGGAGCCATGGAGGGTGTTGGAGCCTCTTCCTCACTTAACCAGCATTCTCGGGGTCTGAGGGCTAGAGGAAGGGCCAGGTGAATTGAAGGTACATGTAATACTTGTCCCCACTCCTTCTTTCCCAACTTGGAATCCTGATTCTGCTGTGACACCCTGAGCATGTAACTTAGCCCTCTGGCCTCGGTTTCCCCTCTGCAAAACAAGAACTATTGTGTCACCTTCCCGGCTGGCACTCTTTCAGACCTGGGTTTGCATTCCAGTTGGTCGTGTGTCCAACCACTATTGAACTGACCTTTCGGTCCTCTCTCAACAGCGAGATTAATCGCCTGGATTTGGGGCTGACGGTGGAGGTGTGGAACAAGGGTCTCATCTGGGACACGATGGTGGGCACTGTATGGATCCCCCTGAGGACCATCCGCCAGTCCAATGAAGTGAGTGGTAGGAGGAAGGTTGGATAGGAGTGCCTGGGAGGGGTCCAGAGGCCAGTGGTCTAAACGAGACAGGCCTCTCTCTCCATCTCCTGACAATTTCACACAGGCGTTCAGGGTGGCTGTGGCAGCTCCAGTCACCAGGCTGTCTCCCTACGTGGCTTCCATCTCATGGCCCAAGGCGGCTGGTCAAGGATCACCACTACATCTGCATTCCAGTCGGGGGAGGGGAAGGTGGCAAGGGAGCGGCTTTGCGCTCCCAATTAAGGGCCCAATCTGGAAACTGCTCAAGGCACTTCACTCACATGTTATTGGCCAGAACTGTCCTGTGGCCCCACCTACCTACAAGGGAGTCTGGAAAATACAGTCTTTAGCTGCACAGCCCCGCTGGAAATGTATCCCTATGGAAGAGAGGAGAAGGGATATTGTGAGCAACTAGCACTTTGTGCCCAGATGGGCATCAGGGAGGGAGGTCGCAGCAGTCCCAAAGAAGTACTAGAAAATAACCTTGGCCTCCTTCTCTAGGCTCCTGGCCTTGAATCTCACCCCCTCCACTTGGCCCCTAGAATCCTATCCTGCCCTCCCTGCCTATCACCCTGGGAGGCCTTCCAGATAGCATCCACCAACTTTGCCAGCCTTATATCCCCCACACCGCAACCTACACTCCTCACGGGCCCCACAGATGGCTTTTGAGCTTTCTTTCACATACGCTGTTCTCTGGGTTTCAAGTGCCCTCCTTTCCATCCCTCTTAAGCCCAGCTCCAATGTCCTCTCCTCCAGGAAGCACCCCCTGAACCCCTCAGGTCCCCTCCCCCTTTCTGGCCTTCCCTTGACTTCGTGGTGCTGGGAGTGTCTGTGTCGGACTCTGTGACTGTGGGCCCCTCAGGGATTGCCCAACATGGCCCAGGCTTATTGGGGCCTGGGCCAATAAGCCCAGGTTTATTTTTTAACGAGTGAATGGAAAGGGAAGAAAGGGTGCAATAGTCCAGGCAAGTGATTCCAAAAGGAAGCCTTGTGGCTGAAACATAATGTCCTCAGTGACCCCTCCCCCGAAGCATGACAAGGGCCTGGTCATCTGGGACAACCGCGACCTGTGGCCGGGCATCCGGACGGCTCCCCTGAGCCCTGCTAGCCTCTCCCTGGGGCTACAGAGCATCAGTCTCCTTTGAGAGATGAGGAAAACTGAGGTTCAGAGTGGACCCCACTGCTCAAGAGCTCATTTCCTTGAACCAAGGGGGACTGGTTCATTCACTCGGGGGGTTTCCTCCCAGGATGGTGGTAAGATCAGGTCTTTTATCTGAAGCTGAGCCCTCAGTAGGGATGAGGAGTGCTATGCAAGGCTGGGACCACCCCTACCTGACCCTGCAGGTCCCTCTCTCTGGGTTCCCCAGACCCACCCTGATGCTTTGAATTTGTGACCCTTCTTCTCAGTTTCCTTATCTGAAGTGAGGATGTGGCCCTTGTTCTTGGCATAAAGGGTGAGATGAAGGGAGAGAGACATGTCACGTGAGAGCAGAGGCCTGCTGGCCCATGCACAGCAGACTTGTGAGTCACCTGGCTTCACGTGGGACCCTACGCCCTGTCACCCCACCACCCCACAGGAGGGCCCTGGAGAGTGGCTGACCCTGGACTCTCAGGTCATCATGGCGGACAGTGAGATCTGCGGCACTAAGGACCCCACCTTCCACCGCATCCTCCTGGACACCCGCTTCGAGCTGCCCTTAGGTGAGTGTGGTTGGGGAGGTATGGGGAGGAACCCTTGCCCAGCCCCAGGAGAATGACCAGGCCTGGGTGGATACAGATAACCCTTCATGTCTATAGCCATACCATCCTGAACGCGCCCGATCTTATCAAATGACCCTTCATTCTGAGGATGAGGCTCCCCGTCCCCAGAAGAGAGTCTCCCAGATCACAGTCAGCAGAGATGGGGGCCTGCTGGGTCACTCCAGCTCCTGCAGGTCAGCAGTGGGTCTCAGATCTGAGCTGTTCTGGCCGGCCCTTGGTGACATGTTAGGCTGCAGAAGTGAGCTGGATATGGAGAAGATACAGACAGGGGCAGAAAGACAAAGAAAGACTGAGAACCAGAGAGAGAGAGAGATGTAGAGATAAGCAAAGGCAGAGACACACAGAAGCCTCTCTACCTTTCCTGGAAGCAGCTCAGTTCTCCCATGTCATCCTTCCAAGAACCCATGGCATCCCCATCCTGATAATGCTAGGATGCGCCTCCTCTCCCGGCTTCCATTCATTCCCAGGGCAGCTCTGGGTGGCGTGGTGGAGGGGGTGTTTCTGTTCCCCTGTCCTCTCTTCCCACTCACTGGAGACCAGCCCCATAGGCGGGCAGGACACACTGGATGGAGGCTGAGGGGCAGGGAGGGGCTCCGAGGCTCAGGGCCAGGCCTCTGCTTCCAGACATCCCTGAAGAGGAGGCCCGTTACTGGGCCAAGAAGCTGGAGCAGCTGAACGCCATGCGGGACCAGGATGAGGTGAGCGTCGGCATCACCTTCCTCTCTTGCCTTCCTCTCACTCTCTCCTTGTCTCCCCCGTCCTCCACCCTCTATTTCTCTCTCCACTTGTCTTCCCCTGTGTCTGTGTCTCTAACTCTTTGTAACCTGACTAAACTCTGTGACTCACGTGGTCCAGTCTCAAACCAATGACGGTGTCAAGGAACAGACAGCCCACCCAAGGACGTGATGATATCAATGGACTCAGGTTCTGCATTTGCTAAATACTCTCAGTGAGATGCAGAGGCCCCGTTACAGTTCTTAAAACCCCCTTTCTGCCCCTTACCCCTCAACTCCTCAAGTCACACTTTCAGGTTTTCTTAAAAATTTGCCTTGCCCCCGTACCTGTTCTTCCCTGCCATCCCCCTTCTTCTGGGCTCTGTATTCTCACAGTTCAAAAACCCAGTGTGGCCCAGAAGACAGTCTTCAGAAGGTAAGTGCAGGGAAGAAAGAGTAGGCAAGTTTAGAACATTCTTTAGTTGGAGGCAAGGGGCAGAGGGAGTATCACTCACTTGTTAGTAATTTTTATCCAAACTCAGCTCTCACCTTCTTCTTTCTTTAGCTCCCTGCCTCAGTGTTCTCTCCTCTCTCTCTCTTTCCCCTCTGGTTTTTCTCCTCATCTGTGTTTCTTTTTCTGTTTTTTTTTTTTTCCTATATCTGTTTCTCACTGTCTTTGTGTATCTCTCTCCCTCTTCCTCTGTGATCAACTGTATCCTCCTCCAGAGGGAGGGAACTTAGGAGGCAGGGAAAGTCAAGAGGGAGGAGAACAGAGGGCCATGGCTTCTGGCAGCCGCTGAGATAAACCCTCTCTCCTTCCCTCCCCCTCAGTATTCATTCCAGGATGAGCAAGACAAGCCTCTTCCCGTTCCCAGCAATCAGTGTTGTAAGTACTTCTCAGCTCCTTCCTGGGCACCAGTTGAAACTCTCATCCTTCCTCTACCCCATGACTGTCCTCTGTAATGAATGGGTCACTCCCCTCCAATGATACGGGTCCTGAGAGTGAGCAGAATCCAGTCACAGTGTAGTGGAAAGAAGAAAAGATCTGGCACTTCGGTTTGAATCTTGCCTTGCCATGTGGCCCCTGGCATGCCAGGGTCTTTGTCTGATCCTTAGAGTTCCTCTCTTTGAAACAGGGGCATCTGATAGCCCCCCCGCATTCTGATCTTCTTTGGAGGAATGCAGGACATCTAGAAGGTTGAAAAGCACTTTGCAGAGTCTTCAGTTCCATTCCTTAGGTCCTGGATGGGGACCCATAACTCATTCAACAAACTTTCTTGAGGCCAGCACAGAACCCCAAGCAACCCACACTCAGACGGTGCAGACAGACGATCCTGCCAACATATGTATAACAGGCTGCTATTTTCTTAGATAAAGAAGTGGAGACCCAAGAGGAGGGGTGATTGCCAAGGCTACACACGTGGCAGGAGGCAGAGCCAGGGTTTGAACGCAGGTCCCAGGGACTCCGAGTTGTCTTATCTCTCCGCTGTGCTGTATCTCCTAATAATGATGGTCACTGTGTTCCTCTATACACTGCTCCTTCAGCAAAGGCTGGGCTTTTCAAGAGTTGTTTACCCTCCTTAGTTGGCCCTGTAGACACTCGGATGCCCCCAGACCAGCTCTTCAAAAATCTAGAAGATGTCTTTCTCCTTAAAGCACCCTCCAAGTCCTCTGAGATGGGGAAATGAAAATTATAATCTCTGGGCAAAACCTATACCCACAACACTTGGCCCCCACCCCTCCCTTCAACCTCTTTCTCCTCTTCCATCTGCTTCCCCATCCTCCTCTCCTTCCCTCTCATGGTCTCTCCTGTATCCGTCGTCCACCCCACCTGCCATATGCCCAGGATATGTGATGATGGAGATTGGTGGAGGGAGGAACTGAGCAACGGCAGTTGAAGGACCCCATTCCTACAGTCACTTGAGGGTGTGAGATGGAGAAAGTCCCTTGATTTCCACACCTGGGAAGGGGTCACCACTGCTCTGAAGAAATTATAACCCCCCTCTCTGGTGAATGGGGTCACTGAAGGATTGTGCTGGGGGCAGGGCCAGGCAAGGTGGGGGCAGGAGCAGATGACGAAGAGTGCCTGGGCCGGCGACCTGAAGCCAGAGGTGGGTTCAGTTGAAGAATGGACCTACCACCCAGAATTTACCTCCAAGTTCTCCTGGGACTGTTTTATCACCCTTATTTCACAAAGGGGGCAGCCGAGTGTCAGAGGAGTCAGAATTCTGGTCCAAGCTGTGTTTCTGAGATGCCAGAAGATGGGCTGAGGTAGTGAAGGCACGGTTCTCTCCCTGGTTCTCACGCTCGGGCTGTGTGACTTTAGGCTGTTCACTCTACCTTTCTGAGCCTTGTGTCTTCACTTATAAAATAAGAATAGTTAAAAGCTCACACAACAGGGATGTTTCAAATAAAAGCTCACACAACAGGGATGTTTCAAAGCTGAAGATCTCCAGTTCAGTGCTTCCTTCATTATCTGGAGGATGGGGAGGTGGGGGGAGAGGAATGGGGCGTGCTGACCCCAGATCTCAGACATGGAAAGCCCTGGGTCCAAATGGCCTCTCTCACTTCCTGGCTGAGCTTGCGGTCTTGTCAAACAATGAAGATATCCTGCCTTCTTCCCAAGATGGTGAGTGAAGCTATAACAAAAGTCAGTGGTTAAAGTGATACTCGGGAAAGATTCTCAGGGCAAAAGGGCATGGGGTCCCGGGTGGGAGGAGGAGATGGGGAGGATGGGGAGCCCCCTCCCCACGCCTCCCCCTCTGCCTGCTCCCTTTCGTTATCTCTGCCCCTTCTCTTTGTAGGCAACTGGAATTATTTTGGCTGGGGTGAGCATCAGAGTAAGTACTCAGCTTGATGTTCTGGGAGGCCACGGGGAGGTAGGCGCCTCGGGGACCGTGAGGGCCCCGCCCCTTCGATCAGGGAAGCGGGAAGCCTGTGGCTGTCACACTGAGGCCAGAGGACCGGCNTTTGGCTGGGGTGAGCATCAGAGTAAGTACTCAGCTTGATGTTCTGGGAGGCCACGGGGAGGTAGGCACCTCGGGGACCGTGAGGGCCCCGCCCCTTTGATCAGGGAAGTGGGAAGCCTGTGGCTGTCACACTGAGGCCAGAGGACCGGCGAGACCACTCTTGTGCCCTCCGCACCCCCATTACTAACATCTGCTTGAGGGTCATGATCTGTCTCACGGGGAGTGGGTCCCATCGCTCCGGTGGGGGGATTCAGCGGGGAGGAGTGGGCGTTTAGACAGGAGACCTGCCTGTCTCCAGCTAGGCACTGTGGGCCCCTCACCACCTCGCTCCCCACGTATAACCTCATTTCCTCTCCTGTGATTCCTTCCTCTTTCTGTCTCCCCATCTTCCTCCTCCACCTGAAGCCCTCCTCCAGCCCCAGGGTCACTCAGAGGCTGGTGGGTGGGGAGGGGAGAGGGTCTCAGACAGAGCAGCTGGGCAGAGAACCCCCCAGGCAGATAGCACCCTGGAGAGCTCAGCTCCCAAAGCCCCCCACCCCCCACCTC
>SJYV01022169.1:0-35693 GCA_006410875.1 Neotragus pygmaeus | reverse complement strand
CACCAATACAGTATACTGACACATATATATAGAATTCAGAAAGATAGTAATGATGACCCTGTATGTGAGACAACAAAAGAGACACAGACATAGAGAATGGACTTTTGGCCTCTGAGGGAATAGGAGAGGGCAGGATGATTTGGGAGAATGGCATTGAAGCATATATACTATTATGTAAGAAACGAGGCGCCGGTCTATGTTCGATGCAGGATGCAGGATTCTTGGGGCTGGTGTACGGGGATGATCCAGAGAGACGTTGTGGGGTGGGAGGTGGGAGGGGGGTTCAGGATTGGGAGCTTGTGTACACCTGTGGTGGATTCATGTCGATGTATGGCAAAGCCAATAGAGTATTGTAAAGTAAAATTTAAAAAATAAATAAATTAATTAAAAAAATAAAAAAATAAAATATATATTGAGGGATTAATAAATCAAAATAAATAGCGACCAAAGTATTTCAAAATACTTCATTTGTTTTCTATTAGTAAACTGAACATTTTTAAAGTGATATACAGAGACACTGTAAATATAAAAATATAATATTTGGATAGCATTACATGAAAAAAACTTGCTCTTCTGGGTATTAAATATAATTTCATTTTCCTTCAAAGATCAATCCTTCAAAAGCTCCCTAAGGTAGCTGGGTTGTTTATTCAATATGTCCTGACATAAAGCTACTATCCTGAGACGCTTTTAGAGTTTTTTACTTCTGGGGTTTTTGCGGGGAATGTTGGGGAAAAATTTTTTCTCCCTAGAATAATGTCATTTCTACTTCAGCAATTCCTCTTCCTTTTAAGTACCTGGGCACTTGACAACCTAACAGATCTGTTAGAAAAATTATATAAAATCATGTAATGGAGACACATCACATCCTAAAGGGCTAAAGGAAAGCAGAGGCCTCATGTACAAGGGAAATGAGACAGACCTAATTTGATCCCTGGGGAACATTTACTTACTCCCTGATCTAGGTCTTACTTCAGATTGAGAGAATTCTAAACAAGTGAAATATCACTTTTCTTTCCCTCATATTCTATATTCACTTTCCCTCTATATTCTTTTCCATCATATTCTAAATTCTAAACTTCTCTCTCAATACTCATCCAACATTTCACTTATAACATGTCTTATATCATGTCAAGTTAACTGTTCCAACATTTATCAAATGTTTTCAACATTTCTACTTTGCTGATCATGATACATGAATTTTCCTCAATTAACTGCCCATAACAAACCAAAATCAAAAAGTCACAGGTATTAATATTAAATTTACTGAATACTCTGAGGCGCACATTCTATTTTTTATAACAGAAAAGAATATGGGCTAGAAATGTTATATAATTCCATTTTAGATAAAAACACACACCATCATTCAAGTGTACCCTGGAAGCACGAAGAAATAACTCAAGTGACCACGCATGTGATTAAACTATATATGTGTTCTTTGCTTTATGCATTCAATTTCAGTAACTATCTTGAAAGCATAAAAAGAAGGGAGAATTTCTGATATGACTCTCACATACAGTGTATGGAAAAACAAATGTCAGTTGGTATTTTTAATCCATTCAGCTAACTTCAAGTATCTCTTCCCAATAACATGCATCATGAAAAACATGCTTTCAACAATATGCAGTTTAGAACATTTGCTTTGGAAATCAGTGGATTATAAGCTTCATACACTGTAATGACTGAGTCCAATATCATATTTTTATAATCAAAAGTCCTCTTTCTCAGAATACTGAATCTTTTTTTCTATAAGGATTTTCAAACACTGCCAGCATCAAAAAATCGTATCTTGACTCAGTTTTTCCTAAAGAATTTACAATGTAACCATTACCAGGCTGCAATGTTATACTTTGATGAGTTATAGTCCAGGGGTCGCATAAGAGCTGGACAACACGGAGCACACACACACATAATGCTATATTTAACAGGTGCCATTATATAATGCGATAGGCTGCATTCAGAAAATTCTCCACTTTTCCAGATGAGTTTCAGAAAGGTGAAACAATCTCTACTACGTGTCAAGAGAACTGCCCACCTCCGTACACTTACAAAAGTTGTATAAGCACTCCCTACTTGCTTGCCAAAGCTATAAAAATAACTGAGTCAAGCATAGGCCCACATCCCTGCCCAGGTGGTACCTTTGAATACTCACGGTCTCTGACCAAAACTAGAACTCTAGTGAAACCTGAAGACTCTTTCCCTTTTTTGTCTACACAACCTATTTTTAACCTTCCTTTGGTTCCTCAAAACGGAGGCTTTAACATTTATACCTATCCATTTTATTTCTCACATTCTACTCATTTCTAGACCTTAAAAAAAAAAAAGAAAAAAAAAAAAAAAACACCTACCAGGTTCAAGCAAATAGCCAGCCTCCTTCTAGGTAAATTCAGCCTCATTCTCTGTCCCTCAGTAATTCGAGTTAACCTGCCTTTACCATCTGGAGCTATTGATCATTCTCTTAGCTCCCTCATGTCTGAAAAACTCTTTCCTTGCTATCTATATTAACTGGGTACCAAGTTGCCTGTTAACCTGAATTACAAAAAGCGCCCTTTTCCCTTTGCAAACCTTCTAACCCTAACCAGGGCCTGCTCTCAGCAGAGACAGCGGGCACCACCTGGGCTCCGCAGGCCCCCACTTTAAATGAAGGAAGCTTTCCTGTTCCGCATGCGGCCCAGCTGCACTGGCCACTTCCTCAAAGCACATACCTGGGTACACCTGGCCGGGACTCCCCTAATCCTAGACAGGCCCCGCGGGGCACCAGGCATCACCCCGCCCCAGAAAAAAACACAGGGCCAACTCTCCCAGGAGACACAGCAGCCGCCTAGCAACAACCCCGGACACCGTCACGACCCTGCAAGTGGGCTCTCGCCTTACCGACTGGATCAGTCCCGGAACCACTCTGGAAGCTTACCCGACTCCAGGTAAACCCCCCAGCCACACCACTAAGGAAACCGTCTCCGTGGTGCCCACCCCCGCCCCCCAATACACCTTCAACCCTAACCCCTGACGATCACGGAGGGACCCGGCCCCGCGCCTGCGGCCCAAGCCACCAAGGCTCCCGGCAGCGTCCAGCCGGCCGGCCCCCGCGCCCGCTCCAGTCCCCCTTCCCGGCCGGGGCGCACAGTCTACCGGAGGACGTGGGCAGCAGGAGCAGCGGCGCCAGTAGAAGCACCCCGACGAAACGCCCAGAAGAACCCAGTCTTTCGGGGCGGCGGGGCGGCGCCTTCCGCGGCGCGCAAGACGCCCTCATTTTCGGGGAAACCAGCGGGACACCCGAGACTGCTCCGCAGAGACCCTGCTGAGTCCAGCTCCCCGCGATACCAGAGCCGGACGCAGCGGCGACGCGGGCGGCCTGACTCCGCGGCACACCCAGAGCCCCGCGGCGCACCCAGGGCGGAAGTGACTCGGGAGAAGGGGGCGGGGCCGAGGGGCCCGGCGGCCCCTCCCACAGACCTGCAGGCCCCGCCCATGCGCGGGGAGTGCTGCGCCTCCCGGGGACCCTGACGGCCCTCCGCCCCCCGACTGCCTTTAGCTCCGCCCTCTTGCGGACCTACCAGGAAGCCGCTGCGGCTTGCGGGAAATAGCTGGTTCCTCTGGGCTGGGCTTTGTTGAAAGGGACTGTTAACGCCCTGAGCCGGAAGGGTGGAACGTAAACTCGCGGTGACGATATCATCGGTGTCCGTTTTCCGGAAGATTGGATTAAAGAATAAAGGGCAGAGACCTAAAAATAGAACCCTAGAGCTCGGGCAAGGGGAGCAGACACCCCCTGAAGACTCCAGTTTGGCCCTGGGATCCAGAGTGTCAGGACACCTCTGCCCTTGCTCAGACTTTGGCATGAGTCAATGTCAACTGTAACTTGGCACTTACCAAGATCCCTGCTGACGACTGAACAGCCAAGGCATTTGCCTCTAGGGAGATTGAACCCCGTGCTGCTAGAACTGTTGACCTTCAGCAACCCCCGAGGGAGTTCAGGATGGAGTGAGGCTCTCTGTTCTCCAGGGAATCTGGTGGGACAGGTCTTTGGATAGTTGGATGTTTTTAAAGGTGAAGTCAGTCGTGTCAGACTCTTTGCGACCCCATCCAGGCTCCTCAGTCCATGGGATTCTCCAGACAAGAATACTGGAGTGGGTTGCCAACAGGTTTTATGATCTCAATCCTTGCATCTCCTCATAGCTAGAGAAGCACTAATTCCCTTCATGGTGACATCAGATCCTCATGACTAACAAATACCTTTTGTAAAATGACTGCTTCATGACACTGAGCTCCCCCTTCACCAAAACTTTATATATTGACTTTCCCCCACTGCCGCTTTGGAGCAGTCTCTCAGAGCTGAGGTGCTGCCTCCCAGGCTGCAGTCCTCATGTTGCCCCAAATAAAACTTAACTCACGACTCTTAAGTTGTACATCTTCTTTTAGTCGACATCAGTCATAATTTGGGACAATAATTGAGATTTCCATGGCTGAACATCTGCTGCTGAAAGTTTCTCCTGGCCTGATAGATATCAAAATCACAAAAGGTTTGGCCATTGCTCTCCCAACTGCTAAAGTCAGTTCAGTTCAGTTGCTCAGTCATGTCCCACCCTTTGCTACCCCATGGACTGCAGCTCGCCAAAAGTTGATTAGTCTCCCCTGAAATTCCCAGGAGAGGACCCCGGGAAGATAAATTATTAAATAACACTGGGCCGTTAGCATATGGGGCCTCAACTCTATGGCCTTGCCTTTGAACAACTAAATGTTTTATCGAAGATGAAATACACATTTCATGGGAAAACCAAGGATAAAGGGTACCTTAAGTGCCATATTTCTGGAAGCAATGAATGTCATTAGAGTTGGGATGGGTAGGAATTAATGAGTGACAACTTTCCCGATGAACCAATCTCTCAGTACTGGAAAATGAAGAATGAGTAAAATTTATTCGTAGAGTTGTGAGTAAACCTGTATGACTAGTAATAGGAAAGAAAACTAATGTGACCATTATTAAACAGCAGACAAAGGAGTTGACATTTTCTTGGTAATAATTGGTAAAGAATAAAAATGTCAACAAATGTGTAAACATTGCAGGCCAGGGGAACCAGTACCCTCAAACTTTTAGTTTGTAACATCACTTTTGCTTGGTTTAAAAGTTTAAATAGACATGAGTTTGAAACCACTAGGTCCATTTAGAGTTTACCCCAAGGAAATCATCAGAGTTGTGAACAAAGATGTATAATTTTGGAGAAAATATAAACTCAAATATTTGGCAGAAGTATAAGATTTTTTGATAGGTATCTTTTTGAAATGAAAGTTTGTACAGCAAGAAGTGTTTAAAAAGTGAGAAACTATGATATATTCGTAAGTTGAAAAAGCAAACTCCAAATCAGTATGTGCTTTTTGGCATTCCTTTTATTAAAATAGTATGTTGACACATTTTTAAAAAGAGGTTACTTGAAAATAAATCAAAAATAACAGTTGATAGGCTTATGTATATTTCATTTTTGTGTGTTTTTTACTTTTCTACATTGACCCTTTATTACATTTGGAATCGGGTAAAAAAAAAAATCTTTTTTAAAAATCCAACCTGCATATCAACTACTCTTGTTCACAGAATGGTAGAAATAAAACCTGTATCACATAGGGTTAATTTATGAGAGGATGGTAAGGAAAGAAAACTCTTCATGTAAACCTCAAATGTATCTTCTGTAATTATAGAACTTTGTATATATTTTAAACAGTTTGTATTAAAGATTTTCTGGGCTCAGCAAACTTTGGAATTTCTACTTCCTCCCAGATCAACACAACATTTGGATTCTTGGCAGAACATACAAGATACTAATTCTGAAGGTAATGTATAAAATGAACACCTTAGTATCTTGGGTTATAAAATTCAAACACTCCATGATGACAATTAAAGGAGGTATAATTAAGGAGACAAGGAATAGGAAACTCAATGAAGGGGAATTGTTGTTTTTGTTATTTCTTATAGTTGTAAAACAGTGATACAACAGAAATGTTTTGTGGCTCAGTGTTGGCACCTAAGAAAACAGATCTATTCATTGTTCTTTGCAGCTATCAGTATATAATGTTATATGTCAGTTATAGCTGAATAAAATTGAAAAACACTTCCAATCTATTCCTAGTCTTAGAAGTAAGTTCTTTTCTCGTGAGAAAATTTAAAAGGAGAAGAATATGACTACTGTTTGGTTTCCTAGTTACAAGTGCTATATTAGATCCAAGAATTGGGTTTTGCTGGAATCGTGTTTCAGTCATTGATATTTCTGGGGTTTATCAAGTCATTCTTAATATAAATGAAGAGTTTTACATAGATTTCTTAACTTATTTTGATTTGATTCAAGACGTGCTACGTTTGGAAGGTTTTTTTTTTTTTTTTAAAGGATCTGAGGGCTTTTCCTGCCCTTTTTTTTTTTTTTTAATTTATTTATTTTTAAATTTAACTTTACAATACTCTATTGGGTTTGCCATACATCAGGTTTTTGAGCCTTGTTCCTTATTTTTCTGAATAAGCTCCATGGGGCAGAGATCGTTTTCTTGCTCTATCTCCAGTGTTGAACACAGTTCTAGACCGATACTAAGTGCTTAACAAATACTCATTAAATACTGAATGAAATAAATGGACGTGGCTGTCAAGTGCTTTTAACATATCACTGCTGCTTCTCCCCTAGTGAGGATTTACCAAATGCTGGAAAAATTCTGAGAAATTTTGATTTTAATACTGTTAGGTACTGAGAGCAAAGCTGGATTTGTCTCTGAAAGGCATGAGCTATGTGTCTACACAGAAAACTTTCCTGAATCAGGAATGGCGAGCTGACCTCTGAAGTGGATCCACTGTTTAACACTTAGCCTTGAAGAGATCATTTTAGTGACAGAGTTCCAAAGGAGAGTATTGACCGTGAACTTCCTAAGGTTCTGAGAGGCATAGAACTTCAGAGTCAGGCTTTGAGTGAAGTAGAGGCTTAAACACTAGTGGTTCCTCCAAATTCCCCAAAGACTTTGTTAAACTGCCAACAAGAAAATGAGGAGAGAATGGAGAGTATGATCGTCTGTAGACCAGATTTTGAGCTCTGTAGTAGCTCTCCTGTAAGCTTTAGGAATGGCAGTAACATGGAGGGAGGTGTCTGGGGATGTCAGTACATAAAACAGTGTTAGGTATCTCTTTCCTCATAAATTAGTTTATTTACATTTTGTCTTTCAGAGGTGGGGTAGCAGCATGAAGGGGCCTGTAAATGCTCTCAGAAGAGGCTTTCTCCTCTTCTTTTTGTAGTTGTTGCTGGTGTTCAGTCACTAAGTCCTATCCCCTTCTCTTTGCAGACCCATGGACTGCAGCATGCCAGGCTCCCCTGTCCTTCACTATCTGCCAGAGTTGGCTCAGATTCATGTCCATCAACTAAAAAGATACACAACAGGAGAGCTGAGTTAAATTTTATTTGGGGCAAAATGAAAACTTCAGCCTGGGAAACAGTACCTCAGATAGCTCTGAGAGACTGCTCCGAAGAGGCAGTGGGAGAAGGTCAATATAAGATTTTGGTGAAAGGGGAGTTCAATGAAATGGAACTCTTAACTTTACAAAAGGTTTTCTGCTAGTCGCAAGGAGCTGATGTCACCATGAAGGGATTTTGTGATTTTCTAGCTATGAAGAGATGCAAGGATTGGGATCATGAGATCAGTTCCTGAAAATATCTAGCTACCAGAAGAAATGTTCCCCCAGTTTCCTGGAGTACAGGGTGCCGCACACTCCACCCTGATTTCCCCTCGGGGAGTTGAAGGTCTGTAGCTGCAGCAACAGAAGGTTCAGTCTCTGCAGAGACAGATGGAAAATGCCCTTGTTGTTGTTCAGTTCAGTTCAGTCACTCAGTCATATCCACCTCTTTGCGACCCTGTGAATCGCAGCACGCCAGGCCTCCTTGTCCATCACCAACTCCCGGAGTTCACTCAGACGCACGTCCATCGAGTCTGTGATGCCATCCAGCCATCTCATCCTCTGTCGTCCTCTTCTCCTCCTGCGCCCAATCCCTCCCAGCATCAGACTCTCTTCCAATGAGTCAACTCTTCTCATGAGGTGGCCAAAATACTGGAGTTTCAGCTTTAGCATTATTCCTTCCAAAGAAATCCCAGGGCTGATCTCCTTCAGAATGGACTGGTTGGATCTCCTTGTAGTCCAAGGGACTCTCAAGAGTCTTCTCCAATACCACAGTTCAAAAGCATCAGTTCTTCAGCACTCAGCCTTCTTCACAGTCCAATTCTCACATCCATGTTCAGTCGCTGGCAAATGCTCTTGGCAAGCGTCGATTTGTAGTTGACGGTGAGTGATACTATCTCACCAGCTCATCCTCTGATGTACTCTTTTCGTTTTCCCTTCAATCTTTCCAGTGAGTTGGCTCTTCCCATCAGGTGGCCAAAGTATTGGAGCTTCAGCTTCAACATCACTCCTTTCAATGACTATTCAGGATTGATTTTCTTTAGGACTGACTGCTTTGATCTCCTCGCTGTCCAAGGGACTCCGAAGAGTCTTCTCCAGCACCACAGTTCAAAAGCATCAATTCTTTGATGTTCAGCCTTCTTTATGGTCCAACTCTCACATCTGTATGTGACTGCAGGAAAAACCATAGCTTTGACTATATGGACCTCTGTCAGCAAAGTGATATCTCTGCTTTTTAATAGGCTGTCTAGGTTTGTCATAAGTTTACATTCAAGGATCAAGCATCTTTTAATTCCATGGCTGCAGTCACCATCTGCAGTGATTTTGGAGCCCACAAAAATGAAGTTTGTCACTGTTTCCATTTTCCCCCCATGTATTTGCTGTGAAGTGATCGAACCAGATGCCATCATCTTAGTTTTTTGAATGTTGAGTTTTAAGCCAGCTTTTTCACTCTCCTCTTTCACTCTCAACAACAGGCTCTTTCGTTCCTTTTCACTTTCTGCCATTAGCATGATATCATCTGATATCATTAGCATCTTACTGATGTTTCTTCCGGCAATCTCGATTCCAGCTTGTGATAATATCCAGCCTGGCATTTTGGATGATGAAGTTTGCATATAAGTAAATATAGCTCAGTTGGTAAAGAATCCACCTGCAGTGCAGGAGCTGCTGCTGCTAAGTTGCTTCAGTCGTGTCTGAATCTGTGCAACCCCATAGACATCAACCCACCAGGCTCCCCCATCCCTGGGATGCTCCAGGCAAGAACACTGGAGTGAGTTGCCATTTCCTTCTCCAATGCAAGAAAGTGAAAAGTGAATGCTGCTAAGTTGCTTCAGTCGTATCTGAGTCTGTGCGACCCCATAGATATCAACCCACCAAGCTCCCCATCCCTGGGATGCTCTAGGCAAGAACACTGGAGTGGGTTGCCATTTCCTTCTCCAATGCAAGAAAGTGAAAAGTGAAAGTGAAGTCGCTCAGTCGTGTCTGACTCGTAGTGACCCCATGGACTGCAGCCCACAAGGCTCCTCCATCCGTGGCATTTTCCAGGCAAGAGTACTGGAGTGGGGTGCCTTTGCCTTCTCCACAATGCAGAAGACCCCAGTTCAATTCCTGGCTTGGGAAGATTCCCTGGAGAAGGGATAGGCTACCTACTCCAGTATTCTTGGACTTCTCTGTGGCTCAGCTGGTAGAGAATCTGCCTGCAATGCGGGAGACATGGGTTTGATCCCTGGGTTGGGAAGATCCCTTGGAGAAGGGAAGGGCTACCAACTCCAGTATTCTGGCCTGGAAAATTCCATGGATTGTATAGTCCATGGGGTCACAAAGAGTTGGACACTACTGAGCAACTTTCACTTTCAAACAGGGTGAGAGTATACAGCCTTGTCATACTCCTTTCCCAACGTTGACCCAGTACATTTTTCCTTGTCTGGTTCTAACCATGTGCTTCTGGACCCACATACAGGTTTTTCAGGACACAGGTAAAATGGTCTGGCAGATTCCCATTTCTTTCAGAATATTCCACAGTTTGTTGTGATCCACAGAGTCACAGACTTTAGCTTATGCTAAACAGAAGTAGATGTTTTTCTGAAATTCCTTTACTTTCTCTGGGATCAAATGGATGTTGGCAGTTTGATCTCTGGTTCCTCTGCCTTTTCTAAATCCAGCTTGTACATCTGGAAATCCTTGATTTACATACTGCTGAAGCATAACTTGAAAGATTTTGAGCATTATGCCACTAGCATGTGAAATGAGTGCAATTGTGCGGTAGTGTGAATGTTCTTTGGCATTCCCCTTCTTTGGAATGAAAACTAACGTTTTCCAGTACTGTGGCCACTGCTGACTTTTCCAAATTTGCTGACATATTGAGTGCAGCACTTTAACAGCATCATCTTTTAGGATTTGAAATAGCTCAACTGGAATTCCATCACCTGTACTAGCTTTGTTCTTAGAAATGCTTCCTAAGCCTCTCTTGACTTCACACTCTAGGATGTCTGGCTGTAGGCGAGTGACCACACCATCGTGGTTACACAGATCATTAAGACCTTTTTTTGTATAGTTCTTTGTATTTGTGAAAACTTGAGAGAGAATAATAACCAGTCAGTTCTATTCAGTCGCTCAGTCGTGTCCGACTCTTTGTGACCTCATGAATCGCAGCATGCCAGGCCTCACTGTCCATCACCAACTCCCGGAGTTCACCCAAACCTATGTCCATCGAGTGGATGATGCCATCCAACCATCTCATCCTCTGTCATACCCTTCTCCTCCTGCCCTCAATCTTTCCCAGCATCAGGGTCTTTTCCAATGAGTCAACTCTTCGCATGAGGTGGCCAAAGTATTGGAGTTTCAGCTTTAGCATCAGTCCTTCCAATGAACACCCAGGACTGATCTCCTTTGGGATGGACTGGTTGGATCTCCTTGCAGTCCAAGGGACTCTCAAGAGTCTTCTCCAACACCACAGTCAAAAGCATCAGTTCTTCGGTGCTCAGCTTTCTTCACAGTCCAACTCTCACATCCACCATTAGGAGATAATAATTAAACCACCTTTTCTGATGTTGGTCCTGGGAGCTCTGCCATCTCTGCTTGCACCTGGTAGTCACCTGCCAGTCAGTTGACCTTCTTACTTG
Organism: Neotragus pygmaeus; assembly: GCA_006410875.1. Lineage (NCBI taxonomy): Eukaryota > Metazoa > Chordata > Mammalia > Artiodactyla > Bovidae > Neotragus > Neotragus pygmaeus. The sequence continues at coordinate 24,656 of SJYV01022169.1, read as the reverse complement.
TCTGTGACCTCACGAGCTTTACTGTGGAGGGATCCGGAACCCTACCAGGCACAGGGAGGAGGGCCTTTCTTAGAAGGACCACATACTCACTTTGTTTCCTCCTGGCTTTGGGAAGCTTCACACCGTAAATATTACAAACCATATTCCACAAGTAGGTTTGCAAAGATAAAATCTTTTATTCTTTTCTCATTATAATAGTGGAGACAGTACATTTAAACATCATAGACTTTAACTTACAACTCACACTTAACTGTGCAAAAAGTCAAGCAAAATAAAACAAAATTAGAATGCTAACATTAGGAATAGCTTTCAAGGCCAGTTGTTCCAGCCCCTGCTTTTCAGATGAAAAATGTAAGGCCAGGGTTGCAAAGAATTGCTCAATAATGCAAGTTAGGCTATATAATATTTTCAACATCTTTTATATATAGAGTATTTCCTAGAGATAGCTGATGTAACAGAAAAAAATAGCACACATTCCTGCAGTTACAAAGTCTCAGGTATCAGACATTTGTTAATGTAATTGTTCACCAACCTACTCCAATTTGGGAGGTGGGAAACAGAACTTTTTTTTCTTGTGATAGAGAATTTTCATTCTAATAAAGTTGTATTTCTGTGCATTTAATTTCTAAGTCCTTTAAATGTCACTTCTTCAGAAACCCAAGAATAAACAGAGATTACTAAATTTCAACTAAGTAGAACGTTTGAGCATCTTTTCATGTATTTATGGGCTACTTGCCTTTCTTTTTTGAGTTACCTGCTTGCGTGTCATTTACCCATACTTTAGGAAGTTGGGGGAGGGTTGGTCTTTGAATAATTAATTCTTTACAGAAGCCAGTTACCCTTTATCTGTAATATAATTTCAATTTTTTTTGGTCACGGTTTGTCACTTTGCTTATGCTAGTTTTTTTTCTATGTTGCATAATTTCAAATTGAAATTCAAGTTGGTGTCCAGTTCATTCCTTATATTTATCAAGGTGAATATGGCAGAAGTATATTTTAAGAGTAACCGTTAAAAGTCCAGAATTACACAGAAGTTAGCAGTACTCATACATGGATCTATTGTTAAATATTCAGAAATATACTGACATTTTCTAGAGGTCACTAGCAAGTCCCACAATATCATTCCATATAAATTTTAGATCTAGAAAAATGTGGACCAGTTAAGACTCCAGGGCCACTTATTTTAAAAGTATCAATGCACATTTATTACTTTGATAAATAAAAGTCATGCTTTGTTAGTTTAGTTTATTCTGAATCCTTTAAAAGTAAGCTAGCTAATTTTATGATAAAAATTATTCTTTTTTAAATATTAGTGTTTTTTATATAGAACATAATACAAAGTACTTTTGAGCTAGAGTTTAGGAAATATTAATTTCCTCATTTTCTTTCAGATATTTCCCTTCACCCCCTCTCTGTAATCATTTAATGCCTTTTTACTAAACAGAAATTAATTTTTTACTAGAGAAAATGAAAACTGGCATAGCATAAAAACCTTACTCCAATCTATCTATATGGATTGTGTTCTCCTCTATAAAAGAAAAAGAAGGTATTTAAAAGGAAAAATACCTGTGTTTATAAAGAAATATATCTGAGGAAAGATTAGCAGAAAATGAACTAAAATATTAACAGTGGTTTTCACTAGGTAATATATTTTTAGGTAACTAAGACTCTGATGCTGGGAAGGATTGGGGGCAGGAGGAGAAGGGGATGACAGAGGATGAGATGGCTGGATGGCATCACTGACTCGATGGACCTGAGTCTGAGTGAACTCCGGGAGATGGTGATGGACAGGGAGGCCTGGTGTGCTGCGATTCATTGGGTCGCAAAGAGTCAGACATGACTGAGTGACTGAACTGAACTGAATCAGATTTTCATATCTTCCTCCTGTGTTTTCCCAATTCTCTTCCATGAGCCCATTCCATGTTATAAACATTTAAATATAAGAAAGAAAAATGACAAACATGTAAACAGAAATCCTCAGTGACATCTTTCTTTAACCAGTTGAGACTGCTTATACATCTAGAGCATAGTTTTCCCCTGACTAGATAATGTGTGCTTTCAGCATGAGATAAGAGAGGGGAGGAGTGACTGGAGACCAGACTGAGAGGAGGGAGCTTCAGGACGTGCGGGGAGAGCTTCTGTATCCTCAGGTGCCCATGTTTGTTTCCCGTGTCTGTGTGGTCACTTAAGTTTTAGGAATCTCAGATCTTATTCTGTTGAGAATAACTGGCCCCTTGTCAGTGTTTTATTTCGAGATGTTCCCAACTTTATAGTGCTTTGTCAAGGAAGGACACTGAAATCCCAAGTCCCTTTATTTAGATGACGGCATGGTCGACAACTGACCTACCCCAGAATTTATATGCTGATAATCATGATGCAAGCATCAGAAATAACAAGTTCACAGGAAATGTTTATTGTCTTCTACGGTCGCTATGTTGGGAACAAGAAAGTATTGCATAATACTGAGGAGATAAGTGAGAGTAAAGAGTAACTTGACCTTTCCTCTTGCTTCTTTTGTCAAAGCAAAGTGTCCTCCAAGTTGAGGAACTAAAAAGAGCCTCATTCTAGAACACATACAGGCCCCTATTAACACAGAATATATTTTCTTGTATCTTTCTCTGAATGACGGTTTTGTTAGAGGAAACGAACAGGAACTGGTAGTTTGCAGGAGGGTCAGCTTCCGAGAGCATGTCTTTTTTTCCCACTCACAGTCAGGACTGAAAGAAGTTATTGTATAATCCAAGGTATCAGAATGCTCTCCTGGCCGTGCTGGTGCCTGGCTCTGGTTTTGTAAGACCAGGAACACTGTCTGTCCACAAATAGACACCCATGATGAGGCCTGTCAGTTTATCTGACACCCCCAGTTACTACTGATTGCTCATCATTGTTCTACTTCTTAAGACTTTCCAGCATCCTGTGTTACCTGCATCATCACTGAATATTCTCATGGCCTTCAAAACACAGCTGTGTCTTTGGAGTCTGCTTCTTCAATGTATTGCTGCCTCTGCCCCTCTGCCTGGCCCGGGTGCATAGGTGTTAAGCTTGGTACAGATTCTGACTTCATGTCTACGATGCATTACCACAAAGAGTTAACCTTGCTCCTTTGGAAGACTGTGACCAAGACTGCAAGCTTAAAAGAAAACATTTTGAGAAAATTTTTATTAAAAGTAGTCAACATGCACAATTTGAGATGCACCTTGGTATAAAAGAATGTTTTCAAAATGTTGAGGATAAGTGAAATTTTGGTAAGTTCATTTTCAAATACTTACCGTATACTTCTTGTTTAAGTCTATACTCAGAAATGTGGGGACAATTTAAAAAGTGATCCTTACTCATAAGTTAATTTAGTATGGGAAAGGAAATACATAAGCACAAAGTTTGGTACATTCTAGTTAACTATTGAGTAAAAAATGAATCATGAGCAAGCAAATGAATGTAATACCATTACTAGGTAAAAAAGACATGAAATATCAAATACTGTGAGACGTGTTTAGATAAATGTTAGGGGAAATGATGGGGGAATGTTTTTCATTTGGTGAAAAAAATACACAGTCAATATAATCTCAAGTTATAACCTTGCAAATGTAAAATATAAAAGAAGCTTAAAAATACTGACTACTGGGTGAAGGCTCTTATAGGCAATTTTAATATTATTCATATTCTTCTGTATTTCTGTGCTTTTGATAACGAGTGCATATTACTTTTAAAGAAAATAAGTTATTTTAAAATGGTATAGAATGTAAGTGCTTTGAGTTCCAAAGAAAGATATCACTTTGCACTGGAGTTGTTTGGCAGGGTAAGTGAAGTCTGAGCTGGTTATGCAATTTAGATAGAAGAAAGGTGAAATGTGTTTTGGACAGGCAACCTGGCAGGAATGAGACTAAATCGAATGATGATTTTAGATCACCTATGGAATATTTTTTTCATTGAACTCTTGGAAAGACAAGATTGCTTCTGGGTCTGCTCTGTTTATATTTGGTGACAACACGGCCGCCTATGGAACAGTTTTGCACAACTTTTCCATCCTAGCATCCCAATATCAAGAATCCCTTAGAAGAAATGGAGTAGCCCTCATAGTCAACAAGAGTCCGAAATGTAGTACTTGGGTGTAATCTCAAAAATGACAGAATGATCTCTGTTTATTTCCAAGGCAAACCATTCAATATCACAGTAATCCAAGTCTATGCCCCAACCACTAATACTGAAGAAGCTGAAGTTGAAGACTTCAATGAAGTCTGTGGAGACCTACAACACCTTCTAGAACTAACACCCTAAAAAGATGTCATTTTCATTATAGGGGACTGGAATGCAAAAGTAGGAAGTCAAGAGATACCTGGAATAGCAGGCAAGTTTGGCCTTGGGGTACAAAATGAAGCAGGGCAAAAGCTAATAGAGTTTTGGCAAGAAAATGAGCTGGTCATGGCAGACACCCTCTTCCAGCAACACAAGAGAAGACTCTACACACGGGCATCACCAGCTGTTCAATACTGAGATCAGATTGATTATATTTTTTGCAGCTAAAGATGGAGAAGCTCTATACATCAGCAAAACAAGACCAGGAACTGACTGTGGCTCAGATCATGAACTCCTTATTGTAAAATTCAGACTTATATTGAAGAAAGTAGGGAAGACCATTGGACCATTCAGGTATGACCTAAATGAAATTGCTTACGATTATACAGAGGAAGGGACAAATAGAGTCAAGGATCAGATCTGATAGACAAGAGAAGAGTGCCTGAAGAACTATGGATGGAGGTTCATTATATTGTACAAGAGGCAGGGATCAAGGCCATCCCCAAGAAAAAGAAATGCAAAAAGGCAAAATGGCTGTCCGAGGAGACATTACAAATAGCTGAGAAAAGAAGAGAAGTGAAAGGCAAAGGAGAAAAGGAAAGATATACCCAACTGAAAGCAGAGTTCCAAAAAATAGAAAGGAGAGATAAGAAAGTCTTCCTCGATGATCAATGCAAAGAAATAGAGGAAAACAATGAAATGGGAAAGACTAGAGATCTCTTCAAGAAAATTAGAGATACCAAGGGAACATATCATGAAAAGATAGGCACAATAAAGGACAGAAATGGTATGGACCTAACAGAAGCAGAAGATATTAAGAAGAGGGGGTGAGAATATACAGAAGAACTATTCAAAAAACATCTTCATGACCCAGATAATCATGACGGTATGATCACTCACCTAAAGCCAGACATCCTGGAATGAAAAGTCAAGTGGGCCTTAGAAAGCAACACTAGGAACAAAGCTAGTAGAGGTGATGGAATTCCAGTTGAGGGCTATTTCAATCCTGAAAGATGATGCTGTAAAAGTGCTGCACTCAATATGCCAGCAAATTTGGAAAACTCAGCAGTGGCCACAGGACTGGAAAAGGTCAGTTTTCATTCCAATCCCAAAGAAAGGCAATGCTAAAGAATGGTCTAACTACCATACAATTGCACTCATCTCACAAGCTAGTAAAGTAATGCTCAAAATTCTCCAAGCCAGCCTTCAAGAGTATGAGAACCGTGAACTTCCAGATATTCAAGCTGGTTCTAGAAAAGGCAAAAGAACCAGAGGTCAAATAGTGAACATCTGTTGTGTCATTGAAAAAGCAAGAGAGTTCCAGAAAAACATCTACTTCTGCTTTATTGACTATGCCAAAGCCTTTGACTGTGTGGATCACAACAGACTGGGATCTAAAGAGATGGGAATACCAGACCATGATTGAGGGACTGAACTGAACTGATCCCAATAGCAAAGGGAAAGGAATGCATCACCCCTGAGCCTTAGAGGTCTTAAAGTATCTCTTGAAGTACAGTATTCTCTCTCTTATTCATCTTAGAATATCCTGGCTTATTTGTCTTCTGTTCCCTTATTATATATTTGTTTTAATATAGAAATAATGTTGTTTTCCATTTAAACTACTGAAATAACATAAAAAAAATATTCTCCCAGGAAGCCTTGCCATGTTTATTGCATTACTTTTATATCCTATTTGTATAGCAGCCAAGCACTCCCAGGACATATGCTAACACCCTTAGAAAAGCATTGTTAAAGCTTCAAAAAATAAATTATCAATTCAGAATTTTTAAAAAACAATGCATACTTCATTTTTTCCATTAACTGTCATGAGAAACAAGTTGCTTGACAGAAACAAACTGACCAGCAACCAGAAAGTAAACATGTTGTTCAGTCACTCAGTTGTGTCCGACTCTTTGTGACCCCATGGACTGCAGCATGCAAGGATTCCCTGTCCATCAACATCTCCCATAGCTTGATCAAACTCATGTCCATTATGTCAAGTCAAACTCATGTCAAGTCAGTGATGCCATGCAACCATCTCATCCTCTGTTGTCCCCTTCTCCTCCTGCCTTCAATCTTTCCCAGCATCAGTCTTCTAGTGAGTCGACTTTTCACATCAGGTGGCCAGAGCTTCAGCATCAGTATTTCCGATGAATATTCAGGGTTGATGTCCTTTAGGATTGACTGGTTTGATCTCCTTGCAGTCCAAGGGACTCTCAAAAGTCTTCTCCAACACCATAGTTCAAAAGCATCGATTCTTTGGTTCTCTGCTTTCTTTATGGTCCAACTCTCACATCCATACCTGACTACTGGAAAAGCCATAGCTTTGACTAGATGGACCTTAGGTAGCAAAGTAATGTCTCTGCTTTTTAATATGCTATCTAGGTTGGTCATAACTTTCCTTCCAAGGAACAAGTGTCTTTTACCTTCATGGCTGCAGTCACCATCTGCAGTGAATTTGGAGCCCAAGAAAATAAAATCTGTTACTGTTTCCATTGTTTCCTCATCTATTTGCCATGAAGTGATGGAACCAGATGCCATGATCTTCATTTTCTGAATGTTGAGTTCTAAGCCAAATTTTTCACTCTCCTCTTTCACTTTCATCAAGAGGCTCTTTAGTTCCTCTTTGCTTTTTGTCATAAGGTTGGTGTCACCTGCATATCTGAGGTTATTGATATTTCTCCTGGCAATCTTGATTCCAGCTTGTGCTTCAGCCTGACATTTCACGTGATGTACACTGCATATAAGTTAAATAAGCAGGGTGCCAATACACAGCCTTGACGTTCTCCTTTCCCAATTTGGAAACAGTCTGTTGCTCAATATCCAGTTCTAACTATTGCTTCTTGACCTGCATACAGGTTTCTCAGGAGGCAGATAAGGTGGTCTGGTATTCCCATCTCTTGAAGAATTTTCCACAGTTTGTTGTGATCCACATGTTCAAAGGCTTTAGCATAGTTGATGAAGCAGAAGTAGCTGTTACATAGGCCTTTCCAAATTCATTTCTATTTAGAAGGAAATTGACCTCATCCTGTACATTATTGTTTAGAAAATTTTGAATTGCATGTAACTTAACTATAAAATGCCTCTCCCACTTCCTTATCTTTTCCTGTGGCCCCTTCTACTGTTCTCTGTTAAATGTATAACTTCAGATATGTATGTAGATATAAAATGCCAGATTTAGATTAATGCACACTGACAGGGGGAAAGGGTAGGTCATGAAGAAAGGAAACTTACTTTAAAATGTGATGGTTTTGTTTCTGCTTCTACAGCAATGGCCTAATCCCTTTCTAGTGCTTTTGGTATGGTTTCTGAAAATGCCCTAAGGATCTTATGGATAGGAAATTTTAGGACTCCTGGCCATAGCTGGAGTAAGGCAGGACCTGGTGAATTACTCTGTATAATAAAGGCAACTGAAGTTTTGCATTTACAAGAAAACCAAGAATTGAAATGAGATACCCTGTCATTACAGAAAAGATTTGAGGGGATGAGTGTCTATTAGGAGAAAGGCCTTCTTGAGAAGAGGGTGAAAAGCCACAGCTTAAAGGAGGACCGGCCTTGAGAAAAATCTTGATAGGCTGATATGACATCGTTCAAGGGTTGACAAACTTGTCCTCTTATGGGCCAGAAGGCAACATTTGGCTTTGTGTGCCATGCAGTCTCTGGATCTCCGTGGCATGCACTCAGGTCAGCCATAGACGTTGAGTAAGGCATGTGTGTGCATGTGTTCCAGGATAGATATTTACAAACAGTGATGTTTAGTTCAATGATTTCTGCTATTCAGTCTCAGGTGTGTGCCACTTTTGGTTGTAGCCTAATTTCCCTTTCCACCCCAAACCCTAAGAAAACAGGAACATGTTTATTATAACAGCTTCTGGTAAGGCTACTTTCAATAGGTGGGATGATGGATAAGGTCTGGTACAAGCCCAAGTGGAGGAGGACAGAAAGGAGACAGCAGTCACTGGAGGCCAGGAGAGGCCAAGAATTCAGGGGACGTCAGAGCAGGGGAGGGGGTGAGACCAGAGTGTCCAACAGGACTCTAAGAGGTCCTGCACGTTTAAGGGAGTTAGAGGGCTTGGAGACTCACCCAAGGAGTTAATGCTTAGATTCCACACGAGAAAGAAAATCTCACTATTTCTCCAAGTTTATTGCATAAATGCAAAGTATAGGAATGTTTTGGAAAAATAGAAACAAACAAACAAAGAAACAAAACGTGCCTGTGCACAGCCATGACAGAGTTATCACCCCTAATCACTGGAAAAAACAAGAATCCAAGAAAACAACGTTTTATTACCAGTTGTCCAACAAATGACGTATCATATTCAAATCCTGTTTCTATTTTCAACATTTGAACAGTTGAAAAACATTTTAGTTCAGTGTGTGTATTAGATACTTGATATTTTCTTGATTTGCAGAGTTTGAGGATGAACACTATTGCCTTCTTTGAAATGTAATTGGATAATCACTTTTTTAGATTTTTCATCTGTTATTGCTGATTGGCGATAGATAAAAAAATAAGAAAAGTTTCTCAATTATCTGTTTCTTATAATTTCTTAAAAGAAATTATTGGAGAAGGAAATGGCATCCCACTCCAGTGTTCTTGCCTGGAGAATCCTGTGGACAGAGGAGCATGGCAGGCTATAGTCCATGGGGTCACAAAGAGTCAGATGCGACTGAGTGAACTAACTTAAGAGAAATTAGATAGTAGCTTTCATTTTTAAATTTAGAGCATAATATGCCTTGAGTTTTTGAAACAGTTGCAGTGTCTAAAAGGGAGAACATAACTAAATCCCAGCTTTCAAGGCTAAATACTTATTAGGAAATAATAATAAAACCATATCCACTGTGTCTGGGCTTCCCTGCTGGCTCAGTGGTAAAGAATCCACCTGCCAATGCAGGACACATGGGCTGGATCCCTGGGTTGGGAAGATGCCCTGGAGAAGGAAATGGCAGCCCACTCCAGGACTCTTGCCTTCGAAATTGCGTGGACAGCGCAGCCTGGTGGGCTAGAGTCCACGGGGTCTTGAAACGGTCGGACATGACTTCGTACTAAAGAACAGCAATCCACTGTGTTAGAAGAATCTAAATTGCCTATAAGACCAGGGCCCATGCCTTAACACAGTACATTTCACGATTACCAAAGTAATGTGATTACTAAATATTATTCACCACAACATTGTGACAGGCAGGCTTCACAATGTGAGTGTCATTGCACTGCAATCTTACAAGGCCTCCTTCTTCCCCTGTAGTGAAGACACAAGTTCTGTTTTAATTACCCACAGTTAGGAGAGCAGCAGTAGATGTCCTGAAGGTATACGAAAACTGAGAGCAAATAGAAGTATTATATTTAATCACACTCTTAAATGTCAGTAGTTTTTCTGACATCCATCTGAGACCCTGTGTTAAATGAAGGAGAAACTTCAATTTTCCATATTTTATAAGCAAGGAAATTAGAATTTAGGTAGGATAAGTATCTGGATGAGAGTCTCATAGCTAGTCAGTGTGTGTGAACACAGGTCTCAGCAATTGCAAAGCCCAGTGTCTTACCTAGTGTACTGCTCTGCCTCTTTGTGGGGCATTTAATAAGTACTTCATTTTACATAAATGGTATGATGAATCATATAATACCAGTACCTTTCGACTTCAATTCTGGGTTGGTGTTAGAGATTTAAAAATAGAGGCACAAGAAGCTCCCTCACCCCACCACGTCCAGAGACTTCCTCACCCCCCAGTTACTCTCTCCCTCCCGTGGAGGTCAGATGATGGCATCACTTGAGATGAAAGCAGAGACCGTGAGTCAGGAGCAAAGTTTCCACAGGATGAGGAAGGTCAGCTTGAGACTAGGCGTGAGGGAGCACAGAGGGCTGGACAGCCACAGGGTATGGGCTTCCAAGGAGCAGTGTCCAAGTGCTTAGCCGAGTAATGGCATGAAAGTGGTCTTGGGTGCTGGGAGGTACGCAGGGTGTGAGAGGACACAGCTGTAGTGAGTGTGTGACCAAAGAAGGGCTGAGCAGGTGGCTGATGGTGACTAATGTGAATCTTTTTTTTTTCCAGTAGTTTTTCCAGTAGTTATGTATGGATGTGAGAGTTGGACTATAAAGAAAGCTGAGCACTGAAGAATTGATGCTTTTGAACTGTGGTGTTGGAGAAGACTCTTGAGAGTCCCTTGGACTGCAAGGAGATCCAATCAGTCCATCCTAGAGGAAATCAGTCCTGGATATCCACTGGAAGGACTGATGCTGAAGCTGAAATTCAGTATTTTGGCCACCTGATGCAAAGAACTGACTCATTTGAAAAGACCCTGATGCTGGGAAAGATTGAAGGCAGGAGGAGAAGGGGGCAACAGAGGATGAGATGATTGGATGGCATCACTGACTCGATGGAGATGAGTTGAGCAAGCTCCAGGATCTTGTGATGGGCAGGGAGGCCTGGTGTGCTGCAGTCCATGGGGTTGCAAAGAGTCAGACACAACTGAACGACTGAACTGAATGTGAATATAGGGCAATGCAGAGAGCCTTTCCAAAGAGTGGCCTTAATAGTTTTGAATTCTGCACATAATACTAATGAAGACCTATGGCTTTATCTGACTGTGGACAAGATAGTGTTTTGTATAGAAATGAGAGTGGATTCGAAGCAGAAACAGAGGCAGAGATCAACAGGCTCTGTGGAGCGGTCTAACATTATTACTCAGTAATCAGTGCATGACTTCTTGCTTAACACTCGTCACAAATCATTGATGTATTGTAGTAAATACAGAGTAAAATATCAAATATGCTGATAACAGTATTTTTTTCCACCATTGTCCTGAGGGGTAGGGCTCGGGGTAAGGAGTTTGGTGGTGACCGAAAAGACGACAGAGGATTTGATGAGTGTGGGAAAACCCAAAGCAGAGGGTGGGAAATACACAGGGTAAGTAGACATCCCGAATCTGGGAAAGCTGAGGATTGAGGAGGCGTGTGAAATCATCAATAAAGTGATGTACCTAAAACAAAGTTTGCTCACTCAGCTCAGTGTTAATAGAGTAAAACAGTGAAACTTGGGGTGAGTTTAAGACAAGCTGGAGGTGTACCATTTAACACGGCAGCAAGTTGTGGCAGCATTTCCCGAGGGAGCAGAGTGGCAGTTTCACCCATCAGAACTCTTCATTCTCAGGGCACAAAACCCGTAGAAGGTATTGCTAACTGATCACCACACTGCTTTCCTCTGGATACTTAACACACCTGAGCTCACTGACCAGTGTTTGTAGCTGGTATTTCCCCTGCTAATATCACTGTCTGGCTGCTTCATTCCTAGTATCCTCTCTAAACAGGGCATGAAAAAGTATCTCCTTTAAAAAAAAAAAAAAGCATAAGCAATTAGATGTTTAACTAAGAAATTAAAATGAGAAAAAATAAACACACACACACACACACCCAGAAAGATCTCAATGAGGTCTACTCTAACCATTGTGTTAAAGATTACATGTCCCTCACACCCATGTTCCTGACCTCTCCTCCTCTGCTCTTTTATTCACAGCATTTATCCCCTGTGATATGAGTGTTCCAGGTGGCTCAGTGGTAAAGAATCCACCTGCCAATGCAGGAGCCACAAGAGACCCAGGTTCGATTCTGGGGTTGGGAAGATCCCCTGGAGAAGGAAATGGCAACCTTCTCCAGTATTCTTGCTAGAATAATCCCATGGACAGAGAAGCCTGGCAGGATAGAGTCCATGGGTTCACAAAGAGTCAGACATGACTGAGCAACTCAGTGTGCACATACACGCATCCCCTGTAATATAATTAAGTGTCTTGTTTCTAGTGTCTTCCTCCACTACAACAGAAACTCCTTCTAGGCAGAGAAGAAACTTCTGCATTCTGATTATTTAGGCTTAGAATGTCCTTCTCTACTTTAAGTCATGCATTATTTCTAAGATGAAAATAAATGACATTTTGTAACCCCAAGAAGTGAATCAAACCAAAAACATTTTTTAAATATTTTGAAATTTTCAGAAACAAAACTTAATAGGTCTCATTCTGAATTGCTTCTTATCCAAAAAAGTGAAGCAGGCCAAAAATAAATGTTTTTTAAGTGTTTTGAAATTTTCATGAATTACACATAATAGGTTTCATTATGAGATACTTATATGTTTGGGAGGTTTGTTCTCTGACCTTTAAGATCAAAGAGGACTATGATATTTTCCCCAGCCACACTCCTGGTTGCCATTTGTCAGAGAGAGAATGCACCTCCATGGATGTTACATGTTTATAGAACCTGAAAAAAACAGCAGGCAGGTCTTAAGAGGTGGAATACTTGAAGAAATGGTATGTGATCTAAGACTGATTAATAAGATTATAAGATAATGATTTCTAAAGAAGTGCTTTTATGAAATGGTTATCGCATCCTGTTTATGATTGTGGGTGACTAATACAAGCATATGATCTTAAATTACCTGGGTGAAACAAGTCAACAGTTAGACTTGGGAACTTGACCCTCCAGTTGATGAGCAAGGTATGGGGATGAGGATGAAATAGGGAAGAGACCCTCCCCTTTAGGTCACTGGCATGTCTAGGCACAGCCTTAAATACCAGGAGGCATTAAAAATATAACAGGCAGCTTGGACAAGGAGACAGGTTTGAGAGAAAATGAGGGAGTGGAGGCAGAGTTGAACAAGTTTTATTTCCTACATGAAACTATTCCTTCAATATTGAGTGAAGTGTTTATTTCATATACTGTAAATAACCAACACAGAGAGCCAAACAAAGTGAAGAAACAAAGGAATATCTTCAAATGAACTAACAAAATAAAACCTCAGGAAATAATGAAACTGAGGTGAGTTATTTACATGATAAAGAATTCAAAGTAACGGTCATAAAGATACTCACCAAACTGGGGGGAAGAATGGATGAAAGTAGTGAGAACGTCAACAACAATTTGGAAAATAGAAGAAACTAAATAAGATAGGGAGAAATATCAATAACCTCAGATATGCAGATGACACCACCCTTATGGGAGAAAGTGAAGAAGAAAGAGAAAAATCTGAACAGTGTCAGAAAAATCTGAAAAGTTTATTTTGGGGGGCTCCAAAATCATTGCAGATGGTGACTGCAGCCATGAAATTAAAAGACGCTTGCTCCTTGGAAGGAAAGTTATGACCAACCTAGATAGCATATTAAAAAGCAGGGACATTTCTCTGCCAACAAAGGTCCATCTAGTCAAGGCTATGACTTTTCCAGTGGTCATGTATGGATGTGAGAGTTGGACTGTGAAGAAAGCTGAGTGCTGAAGAATTGATGCTTTTGAACTGTGGTGTTGGGGAAGAGTCTTGAGAGTCCCTTGGACTGCAAGGAGATCCAACCAATCCATTCTAAAGGAGATCAGTCCTGGGTGTTCTTTGGAAGGACTGATGCTGAAGCTAAAACTCCAGTACTTTGGCCACCTCATGCGAAGAGTTGACTCATTGGAAAAGACTATGATGCTGGGAGAGATTGGGGGCAGAGGGAGAAGGGGATGACAAAGGATGAGATGGCTGGATGGCATCACCAACTCGATGGACGTGAGTTTGGGTGAATTCCGGGAGTTGGTGATGGACAGGGAGGCCTGGCGTGCTGCGATTCATGGGGTCGCAAAGAGTCGGACACAACTGAGCTGAACTGAAGTGAACTGAAACAGGATAGAAGTCACGGAGCTAAAGAATACAATAACTGAACTGAAAAATACAATAGAGGGACTCAACAGCAGACCAGATGAAGGAGACAAAGAATCAGTGTGTTGGAAGACTGGGCAGTGGAACTCAGTCAAGCAGAGCAACAAAAAGAAGAAAAAATTAAACAGTGAGTAGACCTAAGGAACCCATAGATCATATTAAGAAGACTAACATTAATATCATCGGGATCCCAGGAGGAGAAGAAAAAGAGAAAGGGGCAGAAATCTTATTTGAAAAATAATGACTGAAAACTTCCTTACCCTGGGGAAGGAAACCAACATCCAGTTCCATGGTGCTAGGAGTTCCAAATAAGGGGAATCTAAAGACATCCACATCACTACACATCATAATTAAAATGTCAAAAGTTAAAGATAAGAAATTATTATAGTATCCAGAGGTGTAAAACACCTCGTCACATACAAGAGAACCCCATAAAACTAAAGCTGGCTTTTCATCAGAAAGTTTGCTGACCAGAAAGGAACAACGCAATATAAAGTGATTCAAAGTGATAAAGGAAAAAACTCCCTTCAAGACTGCTCTCTACCCAGCAAGGTTATCACTCAGAAATGAAAGAGAGATAAGGTTTCCCAGGCAAGCAAAAGCCACTAGATCAGCCTTACAAGAGGTGGTAAAGGGACTTCTTTATGCTGAAAGAAAGGGAGCTAATTAGTAACAAGAACATACATAAAAGGATACATCTCATGGAAAGGTAAATACATAGTGACAGTTGTGAGTTAATCACTTATAAGTCTTGTATGGATTTTAAGAGACAAAATTAGTAAAAGCAACTATGATTACAACAATTACTTAAAGGATACTCAGAACAAACAGGTGCAGTGTGCAATATTAAAAATATAAATCTGAGATGATAGAGTAAAAATGCTGGTTTTTACAATGGAAGCAAACTTAAGTTGTTAACAACTTAAAATAGACTGTTATGTGTAAGTTGCCTGTACATAAGCATCAGATAGCCAAAAAAAAAAAAAAAAAACCCACCCGTAGTAAATACACAAAAGATAAAGAGAGAGAAAACTTAAGCATACCATAAAAGAAACTCATCAAACCACAAAAGAAAATATACCAGGGATAAGAGAGTAGTAAGCAATAGCTTCAGTTCAGTTCAGTCGCTCAGTCGTGTCCGACTCTATATAGCTTAGCTTAACATTTTTTTAAGTTAACTGTTTTATAGCCTTGTAGGTTCAGGACAAAACTGAAGGGAATGTTCAGAGATTTCTCGTATACCCACAGCCCCAATAAAAGCGTAGTCTCATTATCAGCACCCCTTACCAGAGTTACATTTGTTGTAATTGATGAACCTACACTGACACATTGTAATCACGAAAGTTACAGTTTACATGAAGGTTCACTGTTGGTTTGCAGATGTTATCAATTTTGACAGACATGTGACATGCATCCGTCATCACGGTGTCATACAGGGCATTTCTATCTCCCTACAATTTCTCAGTGCTCTGCCTGTTAGCCGCTCCTCCTACCCAAGCACTGGCAACCACTGATGTTTTTATTGTCTCCAAATTCTAGAACCAATTTTTTAAAATTATGAATGATTTTACTATGAATTAAAATAACAAAATGAATCAAATGACTGCCTAAATAATTAAAGTACGGTTCCTCTAATATTTCTTAGTATTCAGACATGTTGTTAACATCACTGAAATTTTGTATGTGACTGAGTTCTGTACATAATTATTCTGTGTAAAAATATCTATGTATCATTATGGTTTACAGATTTGTGATTTTCAGTAGATAATCTCTGTCATTATTATTTTCTTACTGCTGGACTGTTTTTGTAATTGATTACTGAAGGAACAGCAGGATATATATACTGCCTTTGATACTACTCATGAAGAAAACAGAGAAAAGAAAAATATAATAAAAGAGAAGCCAGGAGAAATTATAATACAGAATCAAGGGTAATAAATTTATAATGAAAACTGTTCTCTCATAATAAATTTAAAATATTGGCATAATTGGTTACATGTATGTTTCCATAAATGTATATAATCAACATTGACTCAGTTAAATGTTTGTTGTTGTTCAGTTGCTAAGTTGTAAATCATGTATATTCAATAAAGGCTTAATATACAGATTATATAAAGAAGGCATACAACTTAATATCCAAGAACAAACAATGTGATTAAAGCATGGGTTGAGAACCTGAGCATTCTTCCAAAGAAGATAAACAGACAGCCAGCATTAAAAATGGCCCATATCACTAACCATCATGGAAATGCAAATCAAAACCACTATGAGATATCACTTTATATGTTTCAGAATGACCATTATCAAAAAGACAAAAAAAAATGTGATTGGTGAGGATGTGAAGAAGAAAGATACCTCATTCCCTGTTAACGCGATTATACGTTGGTGTAGCTACCATGGAAAACAGTAAGGATGTTCCTCAGAAAATTAAAAATAGAACTAGCATATGATCCAGCATTTCCACTTTTGTGGATTTACTAGAAAAAATTAAGAATGCTAGAAAAGATATATGCACCTCGTGTTTGTTGCAGCATTATTTGATCTAGTCTTTAAGCAACCTATCGAAAAAAATAAAGTGAAAGTGAAAGTGACTCAATTGTGGCCCACTCTTTGTGACCCCATGGACTATATACTCCATGGAATTCTCCAGGCTAGAATACTGGAGTGGGGAGCCTTTCCCTTCTCCAGGGGATCTTCCCAACACAGGAATCAAACCCAGGTTTCCCACATTGCAGCTGGATTCTTTACCAGCTGAGCCACACAGGAACCCCAAGAATACCAGAGTGGGTAGCTTATCCCTTCTCCAGTGAATCCTCCTGATCCACCTGAACCAGGCAAAGTCTTTACCAGCTGAGCTATCGGGGAAGCCCAAATGTCCATCAGCAGATGAGTGGAATTGGTATAGGTATGCAATGGAATATTACTCACCCATTAAAAAATGAAATATTGCTGTTTGTGACAACATGGATGCACCTATGCAAAGTGAAATCTCACAGAAAGACAGACTCTGATTTCACGTAGGTCTGGAATCTAAAAACAAAGCAAGTGAGCAAACAAAGCAAAACAAAACAGAAACACACCCAGAGATACAGAGAAATACCCAGGGTTGCCAGAGGGCAGGGAATGGAGGAGATGGGCAAAACAGGTGAAGGGGATTAGGAGGTACACACTTTCACCTATAAATGGGTCATGGTGATACAATGTACAACATATGGAACATAGTCAATAATATTGTAATGAATCTGTATGATGACATGGTAACTAGACGTAGTCATTATTTCATAGTGTATATAATTTATAAATTATAAAAATAATGTGTATGAAATAATTGCTATGTTGTACACCTGAAACTAGTAATATCATAAATTAATATACTTCAATAAAAGCTCGAGAGGGATGTCTACTAGTCAACAACAAGTGCAGCTAAGAGAATGAGCCCTTATAAGCCCAAAGCCCGTCCCCTATGAATTCATGGCCTGATGGGTGTAAAAATAAAGACCTGGACTGTAAAAAAAAATTTTTTTAATGTGAAGGAAGATGGAAAAATGAAGAATGCCCAGAGGCCTGGGGAAATTATTTTATTGTTTGGAGAAGAATAATGAGGAAGTGAGTAGAATAATTCCTGGGACTGTATTGCTATTTTAAGAAGTAACACAAACAGATTTAATTTTCTCTAATATCTTTCAATTTCATCACTAAGGAGAATAATCTTTATACTGGAAAGGATACTATCAGAACAGAGCAATTTTACCTGTTTAAACCCACAGTTTCTAATAAATTTCCTCCTAAAACACACACACACACACACACACACACACACACAACCAGAAGGACCATGTAGTACATTACAGCAATTTTCAAATATCTGAGAGATTACTCTGTGGAAGAAGAATTAGAATTTTTCTTTCTAACCCCGGAAACAAATCAGGACCACATGGAGGGAGTTATGGGAAATCTTACTGACTCACAAATAGGTGCTTTCTTATTCCAGCTGACCTCACTGCCCGAGACAAGACAAGCAGCAGAAAGGGAACCTGTGAGTCAATATCTAGAAGCTAAGAATGAGAAATGATCACACTCTACACATATTTCCCGCTTAAATCACCACGAGAAAATAATAGCAGAAGGATGTTACAAATGACTAATTATCCATGGGAGACCACAAAGAAGAAGAAAGCCCATCTCCACCTGCTATGTGTCCTCTATTTCTAAGGACAAGCTTAAATTCTTACCACTTTAATTCATCTTCACTCCTGGTCTCCGCACAACTTAATGCAGTAGTTTCCTGATTCATCTTGAGACTTTTTTTTTTTAACTTGTCTTGAGGGAACTTCAGAAAGTTATTTGTGTGTATTTGTATCTGGGGAATTATAAACTCCTTGGTAACAGGAAAGATGGCTAATTGAAATATGTGCAGTCTCCGATACCTAGCCTAAAGACAGTTATGCTTGGGGTGCTCAAAAAATATTTGTTGGTTTAAGGAAAGAATGATGCCTTTGCCCTGAAGACTCAGTAAAACTCAGAGGAAATAACTAATCATCCTGGCTCTTTGTAACCCCTATGGACTGTAGCCTGCCAGGCTCCTCTGTCCATGAGATTTTCCAGGCAAGAATACTGAAGTGGGTTGCCATTTTCTCCTCCAGAGGATTTTCCTGACCAGGGATTAAAGCTGAGTTTCCTGTGTCACCTGCATGGCAGACTCTTTATCCACTGAGCCATTGGGGAAAGCCCAATATAAAAGGCAAAGGTGCCATAAAATTGTTTAGAGCAGGCCTCAAATTTGGAACATTACATTATTTAACTTTCCATCACTTTTGATAGTCTCTCAGTACTATGAGAAATGTCAGGAAAGATACTCAGCCAAGCTCGTCACGTGTTCCAATGTATAACAGAGCTAAAGCCGATAAAGTACAAGGTAAGGGGCACAGTGCAAAGTTATATAACCGTCAGGTAGTTATGGGAACCTCTGAGAACTTTGCCTCTTGATTATCTAAGACACATGGTCAGGGCAGTCCCCATTTGTTGCCGAGACTGCTGAAATCTCCCATATTCACTTTCCTCTTCTTCATTAGTAACAGGACCCTGTGCTTTTCACTGGATCCTTGGCCACCGTCCTAAAGGCTTCATTTCTCAGCTTTCCCTATTGCCATGTGACTGTGTTCCATCTAGAGAGATGCAAGTGGGGTGTTTTGAAAGTGTCTTTAAAGGGATCAGTGCTTCCTCCCTCTAGTCTTCCTCTTTGCTGAAGGGCGTTTGGACCATGAGTTGAGATGGACGCTTCATGGAAGGTCCCAGGTTTCTTGGGCTTTTGGAGTCACCATATGAACCCTGGGCTGCTGATGGTTCTTAATCAGAGAGAGAAGTAACCTGGTATCTTTTTCCTCATGTCTTTTACAGCTTAGTCTAATCTTAACAGATATACCAGTACTTCCTGGAACAGTGACGTATAAAGATGATGGTAGCCATGTGAGTGTAGCTGTGACAGGGAATATTTTTGTAGACAGAGTGAGTCAATTTTGTATTTAGGTAGTGATTGAATTTTGCTTAGTGTTAACTCCTTTTTTATTGGTTATCTTGAAAATCTTTTAAGCATGCCAGCATGGCACCCGACTCCAGTACTCTTGCCTGGAAAATCCCATAGATGGAGGAGCCTGGTGGGCTACAGTCCATGGGGTTGCTAAGAGTCGGACATGACTGAGCGACTTCACTTTGACTTTTCACTTTCATGCTTTGGAGAAGGAAATGGCAACCCATCCCAGTGTTCTTGGCTGGAGAATCCCAGGGACGGGGGAGCCTGGTGGGCTGCCGTCTATGGGGTTGCACAGAGTCAGACACGACTGATGCGACTTAGCAGCAACAACGGCAGCAAATATTTAACCTTCAGAATTTCTTCAAATAGTTATTTTGAGAAACACTTGAGTGACAAAGAATAATCCTGTGCTCGCTCTGTGTTTCCTTATGCTGGTCTTCTGTCATACATTGAAACCTCGCCTTAGGAGCACAGGGTCATGGGGGTCCTCAGACTTTCGATGTAATAAAGGTTGCTCTTAATGTTCTCATTGTGACTAAGCTGGAGCTTTGAAATAAAAATAGGAAGCATTCACCTGAATCTAACACAATGTTGTTAATTGACTATACCCCAATACAAAATAAAAAAATAGATAGAGTTTATAAGTGAAAAAAATATATATATGAAGCAAGTCCCAGCCTCTGTATGACTGCAATGTATTGTAAAAACACTAATATACTATAGCGGTGATTATACGGTAATTTTTCCTGACCTGATTTCCCATCTCTGTGAAATGCTTTCATTGGAGCCCACATAGCTCCCCTGAGTACTAGAAATCTGGGTGGCCGTGAATCTAAACTGTTGCTCAAGAAGAGTCATGACATTGCTTTTGATGCTGTTGTTGTTTACTCGCTAAGTCGCGTCTGACTCTTCAGGACCCCGTGGCTGTGGCCCGCCAGGCTGCTCACTCTGCCCATGGGATTCCCGGGTAAGAATCCTGGAGCGGGTTGCCATGCCATCCTCCAGGCAACCTTCCCAACCCAGGGATCAAACCCACACGTCTTTCATTACAGGCAGATTCCTTACCACTGAGCTACCTGGGAAGCCCAGCAAGTGAGTTTTTCTGGGCCTCTCATTTTTAACACTCCAAATCTAGGGGCTTTCTTTTTCCTTTTTAATTCTAAAAGAGAGCTTTTTTTTTCTTCATTATTTCTTCCATACTTCCTCCTTTTCATTTTTTATTTCTGTGGTGTTGGAGAAGACTCTTGAGAGTCCCTTGGACTGCAAGGAGATCAAATCAGTCCATCCTAAAGTCAGTCCTGAATATTCCTTGGAAGGACTGATGCTGAAGCTGAAACTCCAATATTTTGGCCACTTGATGCGAAGAACTGACTCATTGGAAGACACCCTGATGCTAAAAGAGTGAAGGCCGGAGGAGAAAGGGACGACAGAGGATGAGATGGTTGGATGGCATCATCAACTCAGTGGACATGAGTTTGAGTAAGCTCTGGGAGTTGGTGATGGACAGGGAGGCCTGGGGTGCTGCAGTCCATAGGGTTGAAAAGAGTTGGACATGACTGAGTGACTGACCTGAAGATTCCTATTATTCATATGTGAGTACCGCTATATCTATTCTTATCTTTTAGCTTTTAATTTATATATATTTTTCCTTTGTTCTGGGAGACTTCTTCAATCTAGAATTCTAATTCATTCAGCTGTATCCATTCTGTTATTTCATCCATCTGATATGATTTCTTTCTTTTTATTTTTTATTTCAACTTTTGTATTTTTTAAGCCTGCTATTTCTGCTTGGTTCTCTCAGTCTCTGCTTATTCTTGTTTCAAATTGCTAATATCATCCCTACTTCTTTCAGGATGATTATCTGTCTAACTTTGAACGCTTGATCGATCTCTTCTATTATTTCTGTTCTCAGTTGTGTTCGATTCTTTGCGACCTCATGGGTTATACAGCCAAAAAATTCTCCAGACCACAATACTGGAGTGGGTAGCTTTTCCCTTCTCCAGGGGATCTTTCCAACCCAGGGATCGAACACAAGTCTCCCATATTTCAGGCAGATTCTTTACCATCTGGGAGGCCCAAGAATACTGGAGTGGGTAGCCTATCTCTTCTCCAGCAGATCTTCCCGACCCAGGAATTGAACTGGGGTCTCCTATATTGCAGGTGGATTCTTTACCAACAGAGCTATCAGGAAAGCCCCTTTTCTGTTCCAACGAAGCCTATATACTGTCCTCTGTTGAAATACCTGTGCTCTTCAGCATTCTGTTGTTTTTCTCTGGAAGACAGCAGCTCTTCTGATAGGGGAAGCATAAGGGAGGAGACCAAATTCCATTCAGTATGAATCACAGTAAGCCAAGTAAGGCACGAAGTAAGTACTAAGAAATGAGGCTCCTTTGCCTGTACACGTCACACACTAGAGAATCATACTGAAGCTTTGGAGAGCCCTTTAAGGAAGATGCGAGAATCAAGGGCTAGGATGGAGTCATTTTTAATCTTTTCCTTTGGTTCATGCATCTTGGAATATTTTGTAGTAGAAGAAATCGACAACGACATTAAAGGAGTTGAAAATTATTAAAGAGAGTTCACAGATATGATTCTGTGGCAGGACTTTTTTTTTTTTAAGGAAACTTAGAACTTTATTGGATTATAAAAGTTGATGTATATTCATTATAGACATTTTGGAAGTCATGAATAACCCAAAGATCAAATAAACCACTCTCCGTAATTCTACCACTCATTCTAGTTAACATTTTGTTGTGACTTGTTCTAGCTTCTTTATCTGAAAATACATGTTAACCCAGATTATCAACTGGGCTCAGCTACCTTTACAGCAAGAACTGGTTAAATCGGACATAAGCAGCAATACCACATCTGTAAAGACTCCCACCTGCCCTTACTACCCAGCCCCCAAACACGAGTTCTCAGATACCTTAGGGGTTACTTTCTTGTGTTTTATCTGTTCCTTTACCTCTGTGTTCATATCTGCTGGCTAATGGTTCTACCTGTAGTATTTACTTGCAAAGCCAAAGCTTCTGTAGGCTTTTGTAAAAAAGTGACTCAAATTCAATCATTTTATGACTTTATTATGTTTATTGGGAATTTGGAGGATATTCATTTGAACAGCACCTCTGTCCATCTTTTTGGCTTCTCTTTTCCTAACACTCCTTCTCTGGAATAATAAATATCTCATACGTATCTTTCACAGTATTGTCCCCGCCCCTCCCCCCCCCCCATATTTAGTCTCCTCTTTTGCTTTGAGTATTTTCTAAATAAATTGCAATTCCTTTCCTAAAAATGTTGAGTATAATTTTAGTTTCTTTAAATCTTTATGTATAGTTATCATTTAAACCAAAATGTTTGAACTTATACCTTATACAGTCTTATAACCTTCTTTATCTTTATCAACTGTATTGTGAAATATTTCCTCATAGTTACATATTACTCCACAGCATCATCTGTAGTGGTTGTTTACTGTTATTACTCAGATGGTCCATCATCTAGCTATCTAATTACCTATTCTTGGACATGAACAACTTTTTAATTTTGATCATTAGAATAAGCACCACAACACACACTCTTGTAGGTATACAAAGAAATGAGGTGGAAACTTGACTGACTTCAAAGAAAGCTTGAGGATTCAGATCTTAAGGGTTACGTAAGAGAGAAGGTTGGATGGCTTCACCGACTCGATGGACGTGAGTTTGAGCAAGCTCCAGGAGTTGGTGATGGACAGGAAAGCCTGGCGTGCTGCAGTTCATGGGGTCACAAAGAGTCAGACGCAACTGAGTGACTGAACTGAACCGAGGAAAGAAGAGTTATACATTTGAGTGAAAGGCTATGCCTTGTTTTAAGATTTTAGCTACCTATTTCCAAACTACCCTCCGCAAAGTTTTGACCACAGTTCCTAGTGAGTCGAAGCAGGGCCTCTTTTTCTGAGCCCTTACTACTACATGTTGGTTTTGTCAGTTTCCTAATCTCTTAGGCAATTAAGGTATTCCATTTCTAAAGTGCACTGTTTCTCATGTTACAAGTGAAGCTAAACTTTTTCCATATTTTGTTTTACTACTTCAACTTTCCTTTTATAAATTATTTGTTTTTAATTTGTTAAATTTTTATACTTGGATGTTTTTAATTTTCCCATTTGTCTATTACCTTAAATTATTTTTCTATGTACAAAGTTTTATTTTGTATTTATTAAAAAAAATCTTGTCTGTAGTAGAATTTTCCCTTAAGATACATCTTTAGACCTCTCATATCAGAAAGATATTTACCTGTATTTTCATGTAGTTCTGTTATGGTTTTATTTTTAACATTTAATATTTAATCCATATGGACTTCGCTCTGGTGAATGACATGAGGCAGGAATCTAACTTATATTTTCAGATAGTTGCCTTATTATTAATTCCAGTTTTCCATGTCTTGAAATACCATGTTAATTACTGTCAAATTCTTACAAAAACTTGTGCTATTTCAAGGGCTCTGTGTTTAGTTTCTGGATCTATGTCTTTATCCCTGCACCATATCAATGATTTTTTAAAAATCATTTTTAATATCACTTATATTTTGTTCTGGAGTTGAACACCCTTCTTTTTCTACTTCAATAAATTCTGTTGATCAGTCTTATGACAATTATAATTATTTCATCAAATTTAAAAAAGAATGCCATTGAAACTCTGATTGAAATTACATTAAATTTGCCTTTTAATTCAGAGATAATTAACATCTCCACAGTATTAAATCATCTTTTAAACAAAAATTCAGAGATAATTAATGTCTCTGCAATATTAAATCCTTTTTGAAATAAAGTTTTCATTATTTATTTTTTCAAGCATTTTTTGTATCCCCCCCCCAAAATGTTTAAATGTTCTAATTTGTTTCTAGATGACTTGTTGCTATTGTGAATGGTACTTTCCCCACTATATTCACTTGGTAGTTACTCAGATAAAGAATGTAAGTAATTTATGAATATTTGCCTTTTTACTGGACACCAACTATTATCTCCAATTAACTTTGATAACTATTTTGGTCAAGTGCCGGGGTCCAGCCCCAGTGGATCCAGGGTGATTCGAAGGTGGGGACAGAATAGGCTTACTGGAAAAAACTTATTTAATTACAGATATATAGAGAGATTAGAAACGGATAGTGTAGTAGGAAAATT
>SJYV01022156.1:0-22760 GCA_006410875.1 Neotragus pygmaeus | reverse complement strand
CTAGAATGTCCCCACATGAATTAATGATGGTTCTTTCTTTAATATTCCTACTTCCCCAACAGTCTGTATCTATGAGTTTCATTTTTAAATCTAATTCAAGAAATCCCAACATTCAAGTCTGGCCCACAGAGCTAAAGCATCTCCGATGAGAATATGAATGATGGCTTCCTTTTAGGACTCCATCTTGAGGGCCCCAAAAGCTGATGCACAGTCTGAATAGGGACCAATGAATCAAAAAAGCCAGAGGGCTCCCCAAGAAGAGCATTTCTTGGGCTGAAGCAGGAAAAGTTGAGAAACTCCCAGGATCATAATATTTACTGATACTTGGGATAAGCCAGACACATTCCTCAGCAAGTAGATGTGTGAACACCTGTGGTCCTCATGGTAGCGCCATGCAGTAAGTATTGTGTGCTGTGCTTGGTCACTCAGTCGTGTCCAACTCTTTGGCACCCCATGGACTGCAGCCCACCAGGCTCCTCTGTCCATGGAGAGTCTCCAGGCAAGAATACTGAAGTGGGTTTCCATGCCCTCCTCCAAAGGATCTTCCCAACCCAGGGACCAAACCCAGAGCTCCCTCATTGAAAGTGGATTCTTTGCCATCTGAGCCACCAGCGAAGCCTGCAGTAGGTATGACTATCCTCGTTTGATAGATGGAGAAACTAACGCAGAGAGTGCTTAAGTATTGCCTAAAATCACACAGCTGGCAAGTGACAGAGCTGAGATCTGATTTCAGGCTCCGACTCCATAACCACTGTACCAAAAACCATTATTTAGAAATTCAAATAGGAAAATGATGCAAAAATACAGATAGTACTCAATATCTAGCTTATCACTCCCAGTGGTTTAGATCTGGGTTACCATTGACCTTCCCTGTGGTTGGAAAGTCACTTCACTTCAAGTGCCTGGAACTTGCAAAGGAAAAACTATATATTTCATCTCTCTGAAAAAGGAAATAAAAACAAACAGGTTGGGGCAGGGGAACAGTGTACCTGAAAAATCACAGGTTCATGATCCCAAATGCAGTTCACATCTGTGTGCTGTTTTCACTTCAGTTATACATGAGATATTTTAGGGCCAACTTGATTTTCTTTTCCTCTTCTGAGCCTGTCATCAATTTGTGTCAGCAATTCACTCTGCTCTGGCTCCCTAGCTCCAGAGTGGCATCCCAGAAGGTATTCAGAATGAGGTTGGCATTCCTCAGCAAGAACCCTTCCCGCTGGTGACTCAGCCTGGTACAGGGCCCTCGAGTGAAAGGAGATGCGGGGACCTGGCATGTCGACCCTCTTCTAGGAAATACCTTTGGGACTCTTTTTTGGCTCTCAGATCATGGTTACCAACCTTAAGTCCATAGTAATAATCAGAAAGAAAATCAGTCCCAACCCAATTCATTATTTTGCACTATGAACCTGCCCCTTAATCTGTACTCCCTGCCAGTCATTCAAACAAGAATCCTGGGCTGTCGCACCCCATAGCCAACCAGCCCTAAATTCTTTTTCAGTTTCTTTTCCCTTATAGATTATTACAAAATGTTGAGTATAATTCCCTGTGCTATACAGTAGGTCCTTGTTGGTGATCTGTTTTATGTGTAATAGTGTGTGTATTTTAATCCCAAACTTCTAATTTATCCCTCCCCCCTCTTTTCCCCTTCAGTTTCAGTTTCAGCATGTCCAACTCTGCGACCCCATGAACTGCAGCATGCCAGGCCTCCCTGTTCATCACCATCTCTTGGAGTTCACTCAGACTNCGACCTTGACACACTGCCTTAACCTCAGTGAAGGGCAACCGCAACACACAGTCCAGAAATCTGTGAAGGGCGACAGGGGCACAGAGCCTGGAACTCATCGCTAGCCGACTGTGAAACACAGCCAGGACCTCGGTGCAGGGCGACCACAGACAACAGGCCGGAACTCGTCACAGGGCGACCACAGCACTCAATCTGGAACTCGGCAAAGGGCAACTGAGGCACACAGCCCGAAACTGAGTGAAGGGCAACCGCGTCACACAGCCCGGAACTCGTCGCTAGCTGACTGCGGAACACAGCCCCGACCTCAGCGAAGGGTGAAGGTGGCATACAGGTTGGAACTCAGCGCAGGGTGACAGCAGCACACAGGCCGGACCTCGGTGCAGGGTGACCGTGGCACACAGGCCGGACCTTGGGGCAGGGCGACCACGGAACACAGGCTGGATTTCGGCTCAGGGTGACCAGGGCAAAAAGCCCGGACCTCAGCTCAGGGCGAACGCGGCACACAGCTCGAACCTCAGTGAAGAGCGACCGAGGCACACAGCATGGCCTTCCGCACAGGGCTNCCCTCTGGGGCCTAACGAGTCCCTGGGGTGCTGCAGGGCCAGGTTGGGAGTGGTTACTGGGAGCCCTTATCACATCGGCCCAGGAGAACTCTGCAGAGAGGAGAAGCTTTCTCTGCCTCCTGCTTGCTCTGGTTATACAGCTTCTTCCCTCAAACCCAGGCCTCTCTCTTGTCCTTTCACACCAAACCTGGAGGCCCCTGAAACTCCAAGTCTAATCTTAGTAACTGAAAAACTTGTTTCCCTGTCTCATAATCTTTAAATTTGTAAGAAATTGAGGAGAAATGCTAGCATTCCATCCTTTTGGGGGCAGCCAAGAAGTGGATTAAAAATAAGACAATTCAATTTCTATATTCAAATACCCTAGCTTGCTAGTCCTGTTGCCTTGAATCTCCTCTCCTGTTTTCCACCTGCCTGTCTCCCACTTACTCTCAGCTCAGATAGAAATGGCACATATTCATGAATCCCCTTCCTCACTTCTCAAACCCTCTGCATTACTTGCCCCTGTCTGGCCAGCCCGCAACTGGCTCGTATCAAGTAGTCATTTTCTGAATCCCCACCACCACCACCACCACCATGGCTGAGTTGTATGCCCCCATGTGCTTCGGATTTGCCCCATCGTGGCTCTTAGCAAACTCACACCACCTGCTCACTTCCTGATATGTGTCAGGAGGCTGGACTCCTAGACCACAGAAAGTGTGTTTGTGAAATACTGGTACTAAACTGAATGGAATTCCGGGCAAGAAGGTGGGTCCGCAGGATCTGCCTGTTGACTGGTGGTTGCCCAGAGAAGATGGGCTTAGATGAGAGGCACCAGAAGAGGTGCACGATTGAGGGACACTAGTTCTCAGAACAGGACATTCAAAGGCAGAACAGGAAAGGGAGGGCATGCCCGCTTCCCCGCTATTTACACCAGGCATCTGAGACTAGGAGACATTTCTAGAATAGACCAGCAGGTGGCAGCCTTGCCCCTCCGATGAGGGACTCCTTTCCCCAGATTAAGCTACAGGACATCTTGCTGTGGGAGGCAGCCCCCAGGGGGCCTCCTCTAGGCCAGTCTCAGGATGATTTGAGGCACAGACAAGGCCAGAATGCCAGCAGCTTTACATGCAGTAGGATCTGTAACCATCTGTGGATCCAATCTTATTCCACACTTTCTTAGATCTACAGGTCTTGCATGCTTGTTTAAAAAAAAAAAATGACCCACAGGTGTCACCCAAAACCACTAAATCATAATTCATGGATGTTCCCTGGGAAACCCCAGGTGATTTTGCTGTCAGCAGACCACGTTCTCATTTGCCTGATTTGATTCCATAGGCCAGCCCTTCAATCACAAAATTGACTTATCAGTTAGGAAAACCCAGCTCAGCTCACCGCCCACCTCTCTGCCCGAGGCACGAACTTCATCAGAGAAGACTGAGCAGATGTGTCCAGGAGCTGGCTGCTGGTGAAGGATGAGCAATGCCTTCGGCACAGCCTTGTGCTCCCACTGTACCCCTCTCCCTGCCACCCACCTTGTTTTTCCACCTGCCTTGGCTCAGGCTGCAGCCAGAACCCAGCCCTCTCAGCACCAGCTAAACGTTGACCCCACTGCAGGGCTTGCTGACAAGTCTGCAGAAACAAAGGGCCAGCTCCATCGCCTCTCGGGTAGGCGGTTATTTCCAGCACACCCCAGGAAGCTGAGGCCCATGGAGGGAGTCCTGGTATTGATGAGGGGCCCACATTGCATGGAAATTCTGGGCTGGGGAGGGCGGGCTACTGACTTTGGGTGTTCACAGCAGGAGACCACACTGTTGCCTCCACTTCCTCCTGCAGCTATTCCTGGCACCCCTCACCTCCTGCAAGTCACTGCTCCCAGATGGCCCTGGGCACAAAGCTGCCAGTGTGGGGAAACTCTCAAGGAGGGGAGCTCAGGTGTCAATCAGCCAACCTGAAAGAGCTGGCCTGGTGGAGACCCACCCTGATGGTGCCCCACATTGCCATCCACCACTTCCTGCCTCCGTGCCTTCCTGCCTCTCCCGCTGTTTCCTCCTAGACTGGCCCCTGCCACCCAAATCCTATGTGTTTGAAGGACGTCCCTGGTGGTCCAATGGTTAAGATTCCACACTGCCAGTGCAGGACACCTGGGTTCGATCCCTGATTGGGAACTAAGATCTCACATGCCCTGCGGTGTGTGCAAAAAATTAAAAAAAAAAAAAGAAAAAACAAATGCTATGTGTTTCTGAAAGTCACTCTCAGATGCTGCTTGTGAGGCCCCCGTCCAGCCTCCCTGTGGTCTGTTTTCCTCCTCCACCCGCTGGAGCACATTCTCTGACTCTCCCTTATGGCGCCAAGTGAAATGGCCATTTGTGTCCATCTCCCCAATTGTGTTGGAAACCAAGAATAGGCATACCATGTGACGTCGGCTCCCAACCTCTAGTGCAGGGTCTGAGAAGGACTTGACAAGAAGAGGTGCACAGGAAATGATGAAGAAAGCCGGAGAAGAGATGTGGTGGTAAACTCTTGCAAATGCAGAAGGGGCGGGAGAAGGTGGTGGCACGTTGCTGTTGACAAGGAAGGCTTCTCGATGGAGGTGGGAATGGATCTGAGCCCTGAAGGAGGGATTAGGTAAAAAGTCACCAGCATGGTATCAGAACTTTCTTCAAGTCAATCCTGGGATATTCTGGGTGGGAGGAAAGGGTCCATGCTGGCCATGGGCCAATCAAAATCAACAGGAGGTCTTGTTGATGGTGCTGGTTCATCCCCAGGACAACTTGCCGGAGTGTATGGAACTACCCAGGAGTGAGGATGCGTGGAGTTGGGGGCCCTGGCTTCCTCCCTGGACCCAGTTCACACCTAGAGAGGAACATCAAACCCCAGACCAGAGAGAGAACTGGAGGCTGACCTGTTGTCAGAGCAGGCACAGCACCCCCAAACCCAGTCTTTGGGCTTATGGTGTGGCCATGGTTGACACCAGCCTGGCAAAGCCACATCCTGAAATCAAAGGAGGACCAGCCTGAGAGGTGGAAAGCCCTTCTTTGGGAACTTCCGCGCCCTCCAGGACCTCCTCACCTTCTCCTCTCCTGCCCCCAGGGTACATGCTGTGAGACTTAGGGCTTCTCCTCTTCAGTGATTAGCTTGTCTTTGCTTAGTGGGGGTCTGGTGTTTGGAGGGGACAGCAGGCAGGGTGGAGAAGGGGGCCCGTGGGATGGGTAAAACCTTGTGTTCCACCTTTGTGGCTCCACCCTGAATGTATTACCCACGCTCACCATTCTTCCTTCCGAGTTTGCGTAAGACAAAGAAAGGGAGTCCAGCAGGAAGTCTCCCTCTTGGCCACCCATGGGCCCCTGAGAGTGGGTGTAGGTGTCGTGGACCAGATGCGGTGCTGGAGGCCCGTGTCACGACCAGCACCCCACCCTCGCCATGGTTCACCCAGCCTCAACCCTGTTTGGGAAAACAGCACCCAAGGACAGAGCGTGCCTTGCGTTCCCCTCGGAGGATGGGCTGTTTCTCTCCTATCTGATGGAGCTCTGGCCAAAAAATGTCTAGCTCCCTGACTTCCTTTCTTCCTCCTTGCAGGCCTCACTGTATCCTTTATCAGGTCATGGCTGAGCTTAGAAAAACAGACAAGTTATGTCCATGTGGGAGCAGGCTTCTCCCTTGTGACAGCCTATAGATCTGGGTGCACCCCACCTCTGAGCCCCAGGCGGGCCTGCCACCTTGATGAGTCACCCAGGTAAGGAGGAAGGCAACCACAGAGGAAAACAGTCACCTTCGTTGCCCTGGGGGACAGTCCCCCTCAGGGCAGAGTAAAGCTAGGACATTACTTGCAGCCCACAGGGGTCAGGCAGGTCCCTGGGGCAGCACAAAAAGGCTGCACAGAGACACTGGGATGGGGAGAGGCAGGAAAAGCATCTTGGAACGCAGCCTGGGGTGTCCTGACTTGCCGCTTCTGACGTCAGCATCTTCGGATGCCCTTTCATGGGGTAGGAACCAGGAAGGGCAGAGGTAATGATCTGAATGGTGCTGGGTGAATCTGATGGAAGCTGAGTGTTCAGCCCATCACGCTGACCTATGCCTGTTGGTAAACAAGCTGCAGCTCTTCCCTCCTGGCTCCTCCCAAGCACATCTCCCTTCTCTGCTTCTGTAGCTCTGATTTGTTTCTTCATTTTAAGACATGGGATTTGTTTATGGGTCTGTCCTCCCCACTGGGGAGCCCTGGGTTCCCCAACTCTGAACAGTGAGTGCAGTGCTCACCCCTGGTGACCACTCAGTGGACATCTCTCGAGGTAATGAATGAACACTTCAGTTCCCCCGTGGTGCTCTGATGGTGTCTCTAGTGACAGAGCCCCTGAACTGCTGAGATCGGGGTGCTGATCTGGGTGCCGCTCTGAAAGTGGGGAGTGATGCTATGGCTGGAGGTTGCATCCTCTGAGTCGCTAAGCTTGCAAGAGCAGGCCCACCCTCAGGTGGGTAAATCAGCCTGGTTCTGTCTGCGATCTGTGTGGTGCTACTCCCCCACCTTTGACCCTGCCTCCTGGACAGTATATCCAGGTCTTACTTTGTTTTGAATTCTAACTCAGAGCCTGGTCATGCCAAGAGGCTAGCAAATGCCTGCTAGATGAAGTGTGTGCTTCCCCACACCTGCGCCTGGGGCTGTTGCCGCCCATCATGGCATAAGGCAGCTGTTTGTGCAGCGTATTGACCCACCCCTTCCCTGCACATCCTGGGACAAGAGCCCCAGTGATGGGTCCTCTTCTCACTCCCCTGCAGCCCCGGCAAGCCCCTCACACACAACAACAACATTTCTAAGATGCTCTGATGGGTGAAGGAGAGAGAACACATCGTGTGTGATAGAGGCTTGAGAAACTCTCAGGAAAAATGTTGCAATGGCTTCTCATGTTTGACTCAAACTGCCCAGCATACTGTATCCTCTCCACCTCTCCCTCACTTTCCTTCTCGAAGTCACAGAGGATGGAGTGTCAAATCCATCATGCTAACCAAGGCCTCTTGGTCACTTAAGGACCTGGGACATGTACAAAAGAAATATATCTCCCTGCTCCTGCCAGGAGCCCAGATCCCCTCAGAGAAGTCCACTGGCTCTGCAGATGCTGGATTCTGAATCTGCATTTTGCACGTGGTATCTTGAGCCCCGCTGAAGGCAAAGTCCACCTCTGACTCAGGAATGGACTCATTCTTGTAAAGGAATGGGAAACCACCCAGGCCAGTCACAGCAGACACATATGGTTTCCCGCTCTATCTAGTTCCGAATATTTGCTTACATGAGCACTGGGTGACGTGTCTGAAACCTCCCACGTCTGTCATACACACACACCTCCTCCCTAAGCCCTGTGGTCTTGGCTGCACACCCAGCACCTGTGGAGCAAATACACCTAATGGTCGGGCCTTCTAGGCTCAGAGAGTAGAACATGGGTGTGTTTTGCATGAATCATATCCATAGAGTTGGGACTCTGAGAACTGTGACAGTCCATGACACAGATGGTGGCCTGATTGGGGATAAAGTCACCCTAGGATCAGAGCCCAACTGACATGGGAGCATGGATTCATGAAAATCCCATGAACAGCCCCAACGCTCACCTAGAGGGCAGCCTGGGAAGTCCAGGGGGACTGCCCTGTCTCACAGCCTGAACCAATTCCCGCTGCTCCCTCTGAGCCCGCCTCCCCTCCAGTCTTCCTCCTTATCTGTCTAGCCCAGAAGCCCATTGTTTAATCCCTTATCCCAGCAGCGAAAGTAACAATAATTACTCAAACCCAAACACAATCCAACCTTGTCGGTTTCCATGCTGGTTTGAATAGGGAGTGCTCAGAGATGCAGGGGGGTAGGGGATGAGAGCAGCTTTCTGGGGGGATCAGTCTTGCAGCCCCACTCACTCACCCAGGACCATGCGTTTGCAGCAGCCCAGCTTGCTCCAATTCATCTGCTGAGAGATGGGCTTCTAGACTGGCTCTGTACCTTTCAGTCCCAGTAGGTAAGAGCCAGCTCTACCCAGGAAGACGTATCTGCCTGGCCATCTGCTCTGTCCTCATGCTGCAGTCTGCTCAGGGATAACGAGATTTTTGTTCTTGGAGACTGAAGCATGCAATATCCCAAGTGTGGTGACTTCTGTCGACATCTGCCCTTGAAGTGACATTAGTGCAGCAGGGCTTGTCCCGCTCACAGCCCCCTGCCTGCCCCATAGCGCTCGTCTTCCTGGAACTGAATCCTGGATTCTATCTCAGCTAACTCATCCAGGTGCCACTAAATGCTGGGCATGGTAATAGGACTTTTCATGTTAGAACTCATAACAGCCCTGCCAGGGGCCCATTTTCAATCTATAAATCAGAAACTGACGGTCTCAATGTCTTGCCTAAGATCACAGAACTAAGTGGTCTTCTGATTCCTAATTCAGTGTCTTGCCCCTACACAAAAACTGCCGCGTTTACTTTCTTCATTTGTTTTGTTTTTAATATCAAATGTTTGTATTTTTGGATAGTTTAAAGGGATATGGAATTGTGGTTTGATATTTTCTCTCAGCACTTAGAAAATATTTTCTTATTTTCTAGAGTCTCGTATTGCTGAGAAATCTGTCTGAAAGTCCAATTATCTTTCCTTTGTAGGTAATCTTTCCTTTCTCTCTGGTTGATTTCCATTTTTTCTCTATATTTGCTGTTCATCAGCTTCCCAAACATAGTGTCTATATATAGATTTTTGAAAATTTGTCTGATTTGGGAGTTAGTGTGATTCTTTGATCTAAGGATTGATTTCTTTCATTAAGCCTGAAAAATTCTCTGTCTCTCCAATGTTGCCTCTCCTGTTTTTTCAGTCTGCTTCTTGAACTTACTGGATGTGCATTGGATCTCATTTTTTTTCTTCTGTCTTAACTTGTTTGGTTTGAACCTGGAATGGTACCACTTATCCTCTCCCTTCATCATGGAGACAACGTAGGAAGAAAGGGAGCAAGGTATAAGCAGCGCTTTGGCGTGGACCCTTTCCTCCACGTGCCCTCGTCCTCCATGGACAGGGACCAGCAGTGTTCCCAGGAGGCCTGACATGATGGTCAGGAACACGGACTCATGAGCTGAACTGCCTGTGTTCAAATCCCATGCGCAACCACAACTACCCGTGTGACGTCAGACCAGATGTGCCTCATCTCTAGACCTCAGATCCCTCATCTGCAAAACCAGGCTCTAGTAGCACTGCCTCCTAGCGTTTGTTTTGGGGTGAACTGAGTTACTTTGTGTAAAGTGCCTAGAATAGCAGTTAATAGTAAATGTTCCCTAAGTGTCTATTACTGTTGTTCATAGCGGTGATTTTCAATACTTCATATTTCTTCCAAATGGGGCAAATCAGTTGCCTTACTCCCATTTCACATGGAAAACAAAGCACAAACAATCGAGCCAAACAGCCAGGAGGTTCTGTGAACCTGGGGTCTCGGTGGCACCTCTTGCTGAGCTGGCTGCTCGGTAGCTCCCCCCAGGGGGCCTCCTCATGCCCAGGAGGGACCAGGGCGCCTGGACCAGGCCTTCTTGGGAACTCGTCTCTCTGCCTGAGTCCAGCCTGACTGTGTGTTCTCCCTAAAGCCTGCTCCGTGCTCACCCACCCATCTGTGCTGGGGGACACTTGGCTGTCCCTGCAGCGTGAAGGCTCCATGAAGAACACACCAAGCCCCTTGGGGGCCACAGCTGCCACACATGGAGGGTGGACAAGTGTCTGCTTGTTGACCTTGGCTTGGCTGTCAGGGCTGAGGGTGAATTTTCTTACATGGCCTGAAGCTTATTCCAGGCTTCCTGATGGGAAGAACCAAATGCTGCCTTCTCCCTGAACCCTCAAAGACTTCTTATGCGCCTGTCTTTCTTAATAGGATCCAGGTGACCCCTTACCCAAACCACCTGTTGAGAGAGCTGCCTCCATTGTTTTCTCCCAGATGGTGGAAAACACGATGAGGAAAAAACAGGAAGAAGTCCATGTGGCGTGGACTTCACGGCGATGGAGAAGAGGAGCCTGTGCAGCGGCAGCAAGGGGATGGTGGGGGAGAATGCACCCATTCCGTGAAGCTTGTGACGCCTGAGGAGAGAAACCCACACTACAGGCTCAGTGCACTTTTCCGGATTGTACAGAGGGAAGACCTCAGAGGCTCATGGAGAAACACAGATACTATTATAGTTAAGATGATTCCAGCTATTGTACTATACTAATACAAATCCTCAAATCTCAGTGGTTTAACACGATTAGTTTGTATTCTCACCAAATCTGATGGGGAAAGGGATCCCTCAGCACCCTGGCCGGCAGAGGCACTGCTCGTTTAACATGTGGCTTCCGAAGTCAGCTAGACTGGAGACATCCAGCTTCAGGTGGGGAAGAAGGCCGTGAAGTGCCAGGGAGGAGCCTTTCTGGGTCAGCCCTGCCAGTGGTATTGATCATGTCTGCCTTCCTGCCACTGGCCGGAGCCCAAGAACTGGGTCACCTGTCTGAAGTGGGGCTGGGAAAGGTAGCCCCAGCTGGAGAGGCCCTCCCAGCACCAACTCCACACTGTGGATAGAGAGCACGACTCCAGCGGAATCAGGACGAGAGTTCTGCCATGAGGTTCCACCGATGAGATCTCAATTACTCCTGAAATGAAAGGAGAGCAGGGGGGCTCTAAAAGGATCAACTTAATAAACATGGGCCAGGAAATAGAAAGGCAGACATGGCTACCCAGGAAACGCCCAGATGAGCCTCGTCTTAAAAAAGAACATGAATAAAAGGTGGAAGGGTGGCTGTTGACCAAAAACAACATTAAGTATAAAAGACTGGTATGGAGCTGTGAGAGTCATGCCCGGAATGTGGGCTATCTGAAAAATGTTAGCAAAGCTTTTTAAGGCATTGTTTCAGCAGACAAACACAGGAGACTTAGGTCTCCCTAGGGGACAGTGATGGGGTGTTACTGAATGACGGAAAAACACTCCTATCCATCTATTGTGCTTCCAACTTCGTTGTCAAAGTGAATGATTTCAAGAGCAAAAAGAGCAGAAGACACTGGCATCCTCAAACAATGAAGCGTGTGCATCCTCAGGTTAACTGACATAACCTGGCCTGAGCCAATTACATCCCCAAATTCTGAGAATATTTCGAGATGAGATTGCTGTAGCTCCAGAAGAATAATGAAGAGCGCAGACGTTGGAGCTAGACTGCCTGGGTTTGAATCTTGGCTCTGTCACTGGCTAGCTGTATGACCTTGGAGAAATTACCTAATCAATCTCTGTCTTAGTTTTTCCACTTTTGCATGGGGTGAACCAACAATACCTGCTTCACAGGACTGCTGAAGGATTAAAGGATAAGATACTGTCTATTCTCAGCACTCAGCCCGGCACCCATTCAGGGCTCAAAAACTTAGCTGCTGTTGCTGCTGCTCTGTAGCTGATCTCCTGTGAAACATCTGCTAGGAAACAACCCACGGCAATCAGAGAAAAGTCTAGAAGACAGAGATGACCAGATACGTTCCAGTTTTGAAAATGAAAGAAGTGAATTTTCTCAGTGCTGTCAGCACCAGGCAAAATTTCTGGCCATATAGTTATTCAACAAATATTACATTCCCACTATGTGTTGGGCCTAGGGATTAGAGCAGTGAACAAAACAAACAGAAATCCATGCCTTCTTTGGTGTGGTAAATCTAGCAGGAGAGACTTACAATTTTTAAAAATAAGTAAATAGGGCCTGCCCCAATAGGCCAGTGGGTAAGACTCCACGCTCCCAATGCAGGGGGCCTGGGTTCAATCCCTGGTCAGGGGACTAAGATCCCACATGCTGCAGCTAAAGATCTCACATGCCACAACTTAGACCCAAATAAATAAATAGCAAAAAACAATAAAAGGGCTTCCCTGGTAGCTTGGCTGGTAAAGAATCTGCCTGCAATGCAGGAGATCCCAGTTCGATTCCTGAGTCAGGAAGATCCGCTGGAGAAGGGATAGGCTGGCTACCCAGTCCAATTCTCTGGCCTGGAGAATTCCATGGACTGTATACTCCATGGGGTCGCAAAGAGTCAGACAAGACTGAGTGTCTTTCACTTCACTTTCAAAAAATAATAATAAGTAAATTTATATCATGTTGGTTGTTTATAGGTGGTGTGGAGAGAAAGTGGTGCAAGAAGATACAGGATGTTAGAGGGAGAAGGTTTCAATATTAAAGAGAGTCAGGCAAGATCTTGGACACAGGAAGAACTTTGAGTAAAACCCAGAGGCATGTCCCTCTCTAGAGATGGAACAGCAAGTGCAAAGAGCCTAGTAGGGCATCCAGTATGGCTGCAATGAAGGGACTTTGGGGGAGAATGATAGAGGGTGGGGCCAGAGAAACAGCAGGAGGCTGGGTGGGACAGGATTTTGCAGGCCCTTGTAAGGACCAGGGATTGTAATTACACAGCCACTGA
The DNA here is from genome assembly GCA_006410875.1 of Neotragus pygmaeus. NCBI lineage: Eukaryota > Metazoa > Chordata > Mammalia > Artiodactyla > Bovidae > Neotragus > Neotragus pygmaeus. The sequence goes on along the minus strand of SJYV01022156.1, from coordinate 10,074 downwards.
CCTGGAGAAAGACATGCTCTGATATGCAAAGCTCCGTTTATGGAGTCATGGAACTGAAGGGAGCTTCATTGGAAATAAGGAGACAAGTTACCAGGTTCTTGTAATAAGCTGTGCGGTCATGATGGCTGAATCAGGCTGGCAGCCAAAGGAGGTGCTGAGACATGGTCTAAGAGGTAGTCAAATTCTAGACAGAAACAGTTGAATTTTGTTAATACATTGAATGAGGATGAGAGGGAAAAGAGGGATCAGTGTCAAGGTTTTGGGCTCAGTCAGCCCAAAAGATGCTGTAAGGCTAGGCAAGATAAGAATATATTGATAGAACACATAGGATCCCAAATAATTCTGTTGGGCTAGATGAATGGACAGAGTTTACACAATAACATCTAACTAAGATGAATGGGAATTCCTGCATTTTGGTAGCAGGAGCTGAATATCTCAGTATCAAATGAGGAACCAGTGTTGGGTCATAGTAAATAAGAAAGTGACCCAAAATTTAATGTTGGTAATAAGCTCCACATGCAAATTGCCAACATCTGCTGGATCATTGAAAAAGCAAGAGCATTTCAGAAAAACATCTATTTCTGCTTTATTGACTATGCCAAAGCCTTTGACTGTGTGGATCACAATAANATTGACTGACTTTGTAAATTCCAATATCCTAATAAAGTGGGAAAAATATATTTGCAGATAAATCCTGAAGCAAATTGAATGGATTATGACATGCAAGAAGATGCTCAACTTTGCTAATAATCAATAAAGTGTAAATTAAAATGACAATGAAATGAAATTTCATATTCATCTGATGAGGAAACATTTAAAGGTTTTTATAAAGATAGAAATAAGATAAACTCCTTAAAAATGCAATTTGTGAATACCTTTTGATGTTGATGATCATCATCTCCTATGACTCAGGAATNAGTGTAAATTAAAATGACAATGAAATGAAATTTCATATTCATCTGATGAGGAAACATTTAAAGGTTTTTATAAAGATAGAAATAAGATAAACTCCTTAAAAATGCAATTTGTGAATACCTTTTGATGTTGATGATCATCATCTCCTCTGACTCAGGAATTTTATGCTGTGATAACTATCTAGAGAAATTTCTGCAGGTAAGCACAAGAGTTATGAACAAATATGGTCTCTGCCTCACTATTTGATGTAGCAAAATATTTGACACAATACTTCATTCTTCAAAATTAGTGATTAAACAGTGTTGTTTATACCATGAAATTCTATGTAGCAATTAAAATGAACAAACTCCATATACCCTTCCCCTTAGCATAGAATCATCTCCAGAGACCTGTTTTTGCTCACTCGTGTATATTTATCTTCATTGCTACAAATTTTTAGTAGATTGTGTGGAATATCTATATAGTCAGTGGAAAGTTATTCAGCCCTAAAAAAAGAATAAAGTGCTGACATATGCCATGAACAAACCTTGCATGCATGATACTAAGGGAAAGAAGCTATACAGAGAAAAGATTACATGTTTTAGGAGTCTATCTATATGAAATATTCAGAAAAGGCAAATCTGTATATAGAGAAATATATTAGTGCTTGCCTGGAGCAGAAGGTGACAACAGGGACTGATAATAAATGGGCATGAATTTTCTTTTTGGACTAATGAAAATGTTCTAAAATGATGGATGCACAACTGTATGAATGTGTGAAAAGCCACTGAATTATACACTTTAATTTGTTGAATTGTATGATATGTAAATTATATCTCAATAAAGATTTTAAAGGACTTCCCTGGTGTCTCAGCGGTAAAGAGTCCACCTGCAATACAGGAGGCTTAAGAGATACGATTTTGATCCCTCGGTTGGGAAGATTCTTGCCTGGAGAATCCCACGGACAGAGGAGTCTGGCGGGCTACAGTCTATAGGGTTGCAGAATCTGACATGGCTGAAGCGACTGAGCAGGCACAAAGATGTAAAAAGTAATATATGCTAACTGAAGCAAATAAAATTCTGTTGTCTAATGAAGAAAAATCCATCGGTATTCCTCTACTTTGATTCCCATGTGCAACATCCTGCTACTAAGCAGCATAATCACGATCAGTTTGGGATGAATCTTTTCACATTTTTCTTCATGCTTGCATAAGACTTTTGAGAGTCCCTTGTACTGCAAGGAGATCAAAACTGTCAATCCTAAAGGATATCAAAATCATGACTATTCATTGGGAGGAATGATGCTGAAACTGAAGCTCCAATACTTTTTATACCTGCTGGGAAAGATTGAAGGGGTTGACAGAGGATGAGCTGGTTGGATGGCATCACCAACTCAATGGACATGAGTTTGAGAAAGCTCTGGGAGATGGTGAAGGACAGGGAAGCCTGGTGTGCTGCAGTCTATGGGGTCACAAAGAGTTACCTGGATCAGGAAGATCCCTTGGAGAAGGGGATGGCTATCCATTCCAGTATTCTTTCCTGGAGAATTCCATGGACTGAGGAGCCTGGCAGGTTACAGTACATGGGATGTCAAAGAGTCAGACATGACTAAGTGACAAACATTTTTATTTTTTTCACTATGTATATCACCAGATACCTGCTTTGCTCATTTACACTTAGATTTAGATTCTGGCACTGCCATGGGATATCTGTACAACTTCAACCCTCTGGGCCATTGCATCTTCTTATGCAGAATAACAGTGAGATTGGTAACTACCAGGCAAGGTTACTGTGAGGACTAACTGAGTTAATACGTGAAGTGTTAGAAGAGTGTTTGGCAAACAGTAAAGCTGTATATGTTTTAGCTGTTTTTTTTTTTTTTTTCATGATTTGCCCCATCTACTCAGAAAGTAATCTTTTCCATAACTGTACATAGTACATTTTGTACATTTGTACAATTGTATGTAATTTGTACAGCTGACTCATTGGAAAAGTCCCTGATACTGGGAAAGATTGAGGGCAGATGGAGAAGAGGGCTTCAGAGGATGAGATGGCTGGATGGCATCACCAGTGCCATGGACATGATTTTGGACAAACTTCAGTAGATGGTGAGAGACATAGAGGCCTGGCGTGCTGCAGTCCTTGAGGTCACAGAGTCGACACAACTGGGCGACTGAACAACAATAACAGCAACAACATGGTTTTTATTGACATTATTACCAATTAACTAATAGTAAAATGCTTTAACCTCTGAGCCACCAGGGAAGCCCACTCAAGTAAAGTGATAGTGTTTAAATATTTTAATATTTCCCTAAATGATGTTAAGCTCTCTGAGTGAAGGGAGATACTATTGCACTTATCACTCAGATTGCAATTATTTTATGTGATATCTGTCTTGTGTTAGACAATAGACTCAAATACAGTCATTTTCTGCATTTTTTTTTCAGACAAAGAGAAGGCACAGAACAAGTGTTTGGATTACAGTAATGTTTGCCAGGTGACATTGATGGTGAAGAATCTGCCTGCTAATGCACAAGTTTGATCCTTGGGTTGAGAAGCTGCCCTTGAGTAGGAAATGGTAACCTGCTCCAGTATTCTTGCCTGGAAAATTTTATGGACAGAGGAGCCTGGTGAGCTACAGTCCATGGGGCCACAGAGAATTGGACACAACTGGGTGACTGAGCACGTACCATTGAATGAATGTCTACCATAGGCTGGCACTTTGTTTACAATGTATCCACAAATAGTGCTACAGGATAGGTCATACTAACAACATCAACAACTTTTATTTTCTGAGACTCCAAAATCAATGGAGACTGTGACTGTAGCCATGAAATTAAAAGACCCTTGCTCCTTGGAAGGGAAGTTATGACAAGCCTAGAGAGCATATTAAAAAGCACAGACATCACTTTGCTGACAAAAGTCTGTATAGTCAAGGCTACAGTTTTTTCAGTAGTGATATACGGTAGTGGAAATTCGTCCATAAAGAAGGCTGAACACCAAAGAACTGATGCTTTTGAATTGTGGTGCTGGAAAAGACTCCCGAGAATCCCTGGAACTGCAAGAAGATCAAACCAGTCAATCCTAAAGAGATCATTAAAATCCTAAAAAAGATATTCATTTAGACTGATGCTGAAGCTCCAATACTTTATCCACCTGATGCGAAGAGCTGACTCACTGGAAGAGACCCTGATGCTGAGAAAGAGTAAAGGCAAAAGGAGAAGGGGGCACAGAGGATGAGATGGTTGGATAACATCACTGACTCAATGGACCAATATTTGAGCAAACTCTGGGAGATAGTGAAGGACGGGGAACCTGTCATTTTACAGTCTGTGGGATCTCAGAGTCAGACACGATTTAGCAACTGAACAACAACTCACAGGGAAACTGAGGCTTAAGTGCATCAAGAAATCTTTTAAAACTTGTTTTTTTCAGTATATCTCAAAAACTATATCTCAGTTTTGTTGAGATATAGTTGGCATAGAACATTGTGTAAGTTTAAGGTGTGAAAGTGAAAAGTGAAAGTGAAGTCGCTCAGTCGTGTCCAACTCTTTGTGACCCCATGGACTGTAGCCCACCAGGATCCTCCGTCCATGGGACTCTCCAGGCAAGAATACTGGAGTGGATTGCCACTTCTGATAATTTGATAAACATGTATATTATGGAATGATTACCACAATAAGGTTAGTTAACACATCTATCACCATATACGGTTACCATTTTTATGTGGGTAGTGAGAATTGTTAATATCTATTCTCTTAGCAACTTTCAAGTGTGCAATATAGTACTGGTAACTATAGTCAACATGCCACACACTAGGTTCCCACAACTTATTCATCTTATACTGAGAAATTTGTACTCTTTAACAACATTCATCCATTTCTGCCCACCCCACCTAGCAATGACCATGCTACTTTCTATAAGAAAGCTTTTCAGGATCCCAAAGCTAGTCATGGCAGAGAAATTTTCTCTATGTTACATTATGATGCCTTAAATAAACACAAATAATTTTCATTGTTGAATTTCTTATTTACCACAGTATCTAGAACAGGGTTAATTGCTCAATAATTTTTGAATGAATTAATAAATGAATACATTTTATTTTAAAATTTTGTATATTAAAGCTGAATAACTGAGGTGAAGTCACTGAGTTGTGTCCGACTCTTTGCGATCCCATGGACTGTAACCTACTAGGCTTCTCCGTCCATGGGATTCTCCAGGCAAGAATACTGGAGTGGGTTGCCATTTCCTTCAGCCCCCTTTTAAGCTTAATAAGACTTCCCTGGTGGCTTAGACGGTAAAGTGTCTGTCTACAATGCAGGAGACCAGGGTTCAATCCCTGGTTTGGGAAGATCCCCTGGAGAAGGAAATGGCAATCCACTCAAGTACTCTTGCCTGGAAAATCCCATGGACAGAGGAGCCTGGTAGGCTACAGTCCATGGAGTCGCAAAGAATCGAACACGAATGAGCGACTTCACTTTCACTTTCACTTTCAAAGCTGAATAAAAAAGCTAAATACCAATACTTTAAATATTGTAAATATTTAGAGAGAAATGTAAAACAATAAACTTGTTGTTAAAGAAATTAATATTTAATTGGATGGATGATGTGCATAAATGAGAATATGTGAGCATTCTTTGAGGAGTCCAAGGGAGGAAAAGATCTGGGGTATGTGGTGAACACAGTAAACTTCAAGTGAGACATGAAACTTAGTCTGAGTGGTGAGGGGCAGGTAGCATTTGGGTCAAAATAGGAGAAGTATGAAGTATCCAAGTAGCATGAACCAAGTGAGAAGGTATCATCTGAGGACACTAAGTAGATCAGCTTGGTTGGGGCAGCATAAGGGGGATAGAGAGAACTGAGATTTCAAGGCAGATCATGAAGCACCAGTGAGTTGATCATAACTGCCACTTTGGGGCCCAAAGTTCTCCAAGGTCTCACCTGGTAACGGTTCTCTCTTCATTGCTCTAAGGAGAACTTGGCAGTGCCCATGGGGCAGAATTGGAGCACTCAGCCTTGCACCCAGGAGACAGTCTGATAATACACCAGCTCCCTCCTGGTCTGAGTCAGTAGGGTAAGCAAGTGGTATACAGTGGGGGCGGGGGGGTGGTATTCCCAGCTCCTGGCATATGTGCCCTGCTCAGGGAGGAAACATATGCAATCATCAATTCTCCAGGAAAGGGACTCTGACCTAAGCCCTCCATCCCACAAACGGAGTTAGGATCAAAGTGGAACGCATCTTCTCCAGACATCTCTAGATGCCAGTCTTAAATGTGCCTCACATCACCTTAGAATCCAAAGGACTGAGAGGAGTAAATGCAATAGTTGTCTTTCCTAGATCGCTGGGTGAGTACTGAGTTCCTTTGGCTTTACAATTAAAATTCATATAACTCTGGAAATATTCCATTAGGCAGTTAGTGTTGAGTTCCATTGTGTTGAGTCCTGGGTTTGAGGATATAGAGGTATTAAATTCATTTTAAAACTTATTTTACCACTGATAGAATCTTTACCTCTTTACCTACTCACCCACTACACACAACAGGTAAAATAGTCTCACCTGCATCTCTTATCATTGAACAATGATAAGGCTTTCAGTTTCTTTATATAAAGTATAAGGTTTCACTTAAAATAATTCTGAAGTCCCTTCTAACACTCAAATCCTATAATATCAATAGCTATAATATGTAAAGTAAACTGTGTACATCAGAGGCAGGAGACAAAGTATAGAGGCATGGTCAGAGTTGTTGAAGAGAAATAAAGGAAGTCTTCTTGGAGGAGTAGACAACAAGACAGAATCCCTCCTATTTGGAGACAGTGTTCTGTGTAAGGAAACAGAGCTGAAAAAAGCAATTTGTTAATTCAACCTTTGAATGTGAATTAAACAGACTGGACTCTCACTATGGTTTTCTGACCTTATAATAGAAAATATTGTTGGGTTATTATTGAGTATTTAATAAAAGAGTCTTGAAGATCACTGCACAGACTTGTGGGATGAGATGGGATTTGTGTGTGAGAGTAGTGGGGTCAGGATAAGAGAATGGCCAAGTGAGACTATGGGAAGGAGAATCCATAGAAGAACGTTTTAGTATCTAGTAAGGTTTGATAATTTAATTGAACAAGAGAGCTATTATGCAAGTATAATAGGAGGAAATGAAATTAGATTAGGTTCATATTTAAGGATGGCTATTCTAACACTGAAGGTTAGGAAGGAATTTGTGGGATCTCTTTCTCTCTCTCTCTCTCTCTCTCTTTTTTTTTTTTTTTTTGCCTAGAATAGAAGATTAAATTTTCTGGTTTGAATCTGGCTCTACTGTAGCCAGATAACATTGTTAAATTAGTGTATTGTCATTAAGGATGTATTACTGCATGCTGTTGAATAAAAACTATAAGTATAATTTCTGTTCTCAAGAAGTCTGTTATTTATAGAGATAATGCACACACACAGATGCATGTACACACAGACACAAATACAAAGATAAACACAAAATTTGATATATGTACTGTAGAAAATCAACAGTCTCATATGCAGATACCAAAATGCTTTGTGTGTGCCCAGGAAGTTAAGAATAAGAGTAAAAAAAATTTTTAACATAATTTAAGATTAGAAAAATATAAATCAGAACTGGGTTAGATCATCTGGGTCAGATCATCTAGCCCAATCTTCCAGTTAGTGCAGGAACATTTTTACAACATCCTGAAATGTCAACTTTCAGCCTCTGAATAAGGAAGCTTTCAAGTGACGAGAAAATCACTACATTTCCAGGCAGGGTATTTTTAGACTGCTTCATTTTTTTCCCCCAAGCTTTTCTTTCTATTGAGCCACAGTCTCAGGCACAGTCACAGCCACAGTGTAAGTTTCACCAGTTGGTTATACTTCTGCCTTTGGAGGAGTACAAAGCAAATTCAATACCGTTTCCATATGATAGATCTTTGAATATGTGTACATGCTATCATGTTTGTCTTTAAGTGAACTCTTTTCTAATCTGAAAAACACAATTAAAACCTCTGTTTCTCATGCAGGATATTTTCAGTGCCTTATTGATTTTACTGCCCTTAGGTTCTATGTATTTTGTCAAGGTTTTAATCCTTGTTGATTGCCATGAGCTTGCAAAATACTCAAAATTCTATCTGGCCAGGGCAGAGTATTGGGTACTGTACTTTTATTTAAATGTGAAGTCGCACAAGGGTCATTTGTTAAAATCTAGATATGGATGGGATGAAAACACACGTTTTAGGAACTAATTAAATCATCCTAATATCATTTTCTTCTTTTACTGGAATGATAGACTTGGGGAATATGAAAGGAAATGGATATTTGGAAGCTATCACCTTCACTTGAACATGGAATCCAGAAAAGTGTGCATATCATGATTATTTCTTCAACGTTTGGAGGATTGTCAGTTGGAAGAAGGTTTGTGTTTGCTCTGTGTGCTCCCCTAATGAGACTCTCCCTGTCCTCAGTTGTACACACTGGGACTTTTCGCACAAAGGCTCTGTGATGCCCAATCCATGAGTCAGTTTGAACAGAACAGAGCTTGAATTATGGTCAAGCCCACCTGGGTTTTGAGATGTAAGACTAGGAGTAATGTGTGGGATCTACCAGGGGCCCAACCTTAGGTCAGTGTGAGGAATAACTTGTTACTGTTATTGAAAGATGGAAAAGACTCCCGGGAGTTTGTAAGTATAGTTTTTCTTTTCATAAGTGCCAACCAGATATGAGCATGAAACAGATCCCAGCCATTGAGACTAGAGAGAGTGGAGGAGTGAAGCTCTATGAGGAATGAGAATGTTTAACTGGTTCCTGAGTGGTAAATATGTGACCAATGTATGATGAGCTATGCTGAATAAAAGGGTTCACTGGCATTAGCCTAGTGAAAGATTTAATGTGATACTTGAGATGACACATATGCTGTAGTTCTGGGAAATCAGCAGGGCTCTAAGGGTTAGGAAGCAGGAAATATCCCCTTAGGAAGGCAGCTCACAAGGTCAGGCAGGTGCCAAGGCTACGGCTGGTCAGAGGCAGATTAACAGTATGAAGTAAGGGTATAAAAACTTTAATTTGGAGGCTATGTAAACATTGATTCTTTCTCTCGTCACATCAGATTTCAGATAAAATGTACAGATCCCAAGAGGACAGAGCTACTGCATCTCACTTTTTAAGTGAGGCTGAAATGCAGTAAGACTATAGGTCTTTTTTTTTTCTATTTATTTATTTATTTTACTTTACTTTACAATATTGTATTGGTTTTGCCATACATTGACTTGAACCCACCATGGGTGTACATGCACAGGAAATATATATTTCTGGAACATTTATGTTCACCAACTTCAGGTCTTTTTAATTACCTATTAAATATGGTACAAGTGAATGCCTGCAGGCATCAGGGATTTAATTATTGCGGACTTAAGTGCTCATCACTGCTCGAGGTATTAAAACTGTAATTGTGAACAATATAGATAGAGCTCTGACCTCTATAAGCTCTAATGTGATGGGATGGAGGAATGGAATGGATAGAGGAACGGAAATCAGAAACTGAAGTTGAATGTGATAAATTGTATATGAGAAGGTACAACACTTTATAGGGTCATGTGTGTGTGTGTGTGTGTGTGTGTGTGTGTGTGTGTGTGTGTGTTGATGACCTGTGCATCGTAGGACATTTAGCAGCATCTTTGGTCTCAATCCACTAGATACCAATTGTATCAGTTAAAAATGTCCCCTGAGGGGTAAAACTGGCCTGGTTGAGAACTGCTGTCTTAGAAGAAGTGAAATCTAAGCTGTGATCGGAATCCAACATGAGGGTGTAGAGACTGATGACTAATTTTCTAGTTTGGCAAGCTCTGTAGCTTGGTAGTGCCCATTTCTGAGATGGGGGACACAGGATAAGAACCAGTTTTATTCTTATGATGAATTCAGTATTAGACATTGCTGAGTTCTAAGTGCTTAGGGGACATCCAAGGGAAGATTCGCAGCAAGAAGATGGACTAGAGCAGTTTGAAGTTCAGAACAGAGATCAGGGGATGGAGAGATATATTTGGGAGTTATTACCATTGATTCAAGCCTGGAGTGGATGGCATTTTCCAGAGACCCTCTGCAAAGTGGTAAAAAAAAAGAAGCTCTTGGGTGGGACCTTGAGGAGGAATGCCAACATGCAAGAAGTGCACAGAAAAATAGTATTATAC
>SJYV01022152.1:0-29959 GCA_006410875.1 Neotragus pygmaeus | reverse complement strand
GAGGACAGGAGGAGAAAGGGACAACAGAGGATGAGATGGTTGGATGGCATCACTGACTCGATGGACATGTGTTTGGGTGAACTCTGGGTGTTGGTGATGGACAGGGAGGCCTGGCATGCTGTGGTTCATAGGGTCGCAAAGAGTTGGACACAATTGAGCGACTGAACTGAACTGATGGATTTGCTAAGAGTCAATCACAACTTAGTGACTGAACAGGAACAACAGCACTACTTAAAAATAACTGACAGTAATTAATTGAATAAAAATACTACTTAATTTCACACAAAAGTTAAATGAATAGCCAATGTACCATAGTTATGTCTACTTTATACCACCCTTTATTATCCATTTATTTCACCTCCTAAATCCTCAAACTCCTTTCCAACAAACTAAATTTTAACCCAACCCATTCACTAACTGGTTGTGCAATACTGATTTTCATCTTCATCACAAGGAATTAGGATAGAGGTTGAAATAGAAAGACGAAAGTTAAGGAAAATTATACCACAGAGAGTAGCAATCCAAACTTGAAATAACATAACAAATTTTAATTTATGTGCTTTGAGATTCAGTCTTTACTTATTTATTCTTACTAACCCTCCCAATCCATAATCCTTCACAAGCCTAATTTCTGGCCATATAAAATTCTACTTAAATCCAAACAGTCCATGAATTTTTTCATTTTATCACTGTTTGTAATCATAATAGCAATGTTTAATGAGTATATTCCCATTGTCATCTGACTGAAATATCCCACTCTACTCTAGGCTCAGTTTAAGCATCAGTTATTTTAGCTTTCTTTCCTTTCTCTATTCTCTATATTTGCATTTGAACCTTTAAATTTCATCCATCTTATTTCTCTAATTATTTAGAAGTCTGACTCTTCCAGGATTTCTTTAGAATAAAGCCTCTTCATCTCCAGCATGGTGCCCAATGTTTGACCTAAGCAACTGCTTAATAAGTGTTTGTTAAATGGTAAGCATCAATTTTTGTAGAGTGTTGTACAATTTACAGCAAACTTTCACATGCAAAGTCTTATGATTTTTTAAGCTTCCTTATGAGAAAAAAAGAGATATCCTACAGCTGCATCTGCCTGCAATAATGTAGCCTCTTTCAAACTTTCAGAACCAGACCAGGTGACTACTGCTGCCATCTACTTCACACATTCCCATATCCTGCTTGCCTTTTTATTTCTCAGTGTGGCAGTGGTATAGGAAGAACTGGGCTTTGGAGAGGATGCTCAGTGGACATGTAATTGTTAATCAGTAATACTAATAATAGCTAACATAGCTGCTTTGTCTCAGGCCACATTATAAATGCTTTACATACATTAACTCATCTATTCTCACATCAGATATACGAAGTCTATATTCATCTATTCATTTGTCACTTTCACTGTATAATCATAAGGGATTGAATTTAGATCATACATGAATGGCCTAGTGTTTTTCCCTACTTTCTTCAACTTAGGTCTGAATTTTGCAGTAAGGAATTAATCATCTGAAGTCCTTACTGCAGTGGAAGTGACAAATAGATTCAAGGGATTAGATCTGAGAAACAGAGTGTCTGAAGAACTAAGGATGGAGGTTCATAATATTGTACAGAAGGCAGTGATCAGAATCATCTCCAAGGGAAAAAATCTGCAAAAAGGCCAAAAGTTTGCCTAAGGAGGCCTTACAAATAGCTGAAGAAAGAAAAGAAGCTAAAGGCAAAGGAGAAAAGGAAAGATATACCCATCTGAATGCAGAGTTCCAAAGAATAACAAGGAAAGATTAGAAAGCTCTCCTCAGCAACCAATGCAAAGAAATAGAGGAAGACAACAGAATGGGAAAGACTAGAGATCTCTTCAAGAAAATGAGAGATGCCAAGGGAACTTTTCATGCAAAGATGGGCTCGATAAAGGANAAGGAAAGATTAGAAAGCTCTCCTCAGCAACCAATGCAAAGAAATAGAGGAAGACAACAGAATGGGAAAGACTAGAGATCTCTTCAAGAAAATGAGAGATGCCAAGGGAACTTTTCATGCAAAGATGGGCTCGATAAAGGACAGAAATGAAAGGGATCTAAGAGAAGCAGAAGATATTAAGAAGAGGTGGCAAGAATACACAAAAGAACTGTACAAAAAAAGGTCTTCATGACCCAGATAATCACAATGGTGTGATCACTCACCTAGAGCCAGACATCCTNGGCTCGATAAAGGACAGAAATGAAAGGGATCTAAGAGAAGCAGAAGATATTAAGAAGAGGTGGCAAGAATACACAAAAGAACTGTACAAAAAAAGGTCTTCATGACCCAGATAATCACAATGGTGTGATCACTCACCTAGAGCCAGACATCCTGGAATGTGAAGTCAAGTGGATCTTAGGAAGCAACACTATAAACAAAGCTAGTGGGGGTGATAGAATTCCAGTTGAGCTATTTCAAATCCTAAAAGATGATGCTGTGAAAGTGCTGCATTCAATACGCCAGCAAATTTGGAAAACTCAGAAGTGGCCACAGGACTGGAAAAGGTCTGTTTTCATTCCAATCCCAAAGAAAGGCAATGCCAAAGAATGCTAAAGCTACCTCACAATTGCACTCATCTCACACGCTAGTGAAGTGATGCCTAAAATTCTCCAAGCCAAGTTTTGAACTTACAGGTGCTCAAGCTGGTTTTAGAAAAGGCAGAGGAACCAGAGATCAAATTGCCAACATCTGCTGGATCATCAAAAAGGCAAGATAATTCCAGAAAAAACATCTGTTTCTGCTTTATTGACTGTCAAAGCCTTTGAATATGTGAATCTCAGTAAATTGTGGAAAATTCTGAAAGACTTGGGAATACCAGACCACCTGACCTGCCTCTTGAGAAACCTTTATGCAGGTCAGGAAGCAACAGCTAGAACTGGACATGGAACAACAGAGTGGTTCCAAATAGGAAAAAGAGTATATAAAAAATGCCAGGCTGGATGAAACACAAGCTTGAATGAAGACTGCTTGGAGAAATATCAGTAACCTCAGATACCCAGATGACACCACCCTTATGGCAGAAAGCAGAGAGGAACTAAAGAGCCTCTTAATGAAAGTGAAAGAGGAGAGTGAAAAAGCTGGCTTAAAATTCAACATTCAAGAAACTAAGATAATGGCATCTGGTCCCATCACTTCATGGCAAATAGATGGGGGAATAATCGAAATAGTGACAGACTTTATTTCTTGGGCTCCAAAATCACCACAGATGATGAGTATGCCATTAATTTAAAAGATTTTGCTTCTCAGAAGAAAAGTTGTGAAAAACCTAGACAGCATATTAAAAGGCAGAAACATCACTTTGTTGACAAAGGTCCATATTGTCAAAGCTATGGTTTTTCTGGTAGTCACGTACAAATGTGAGAGTATGACCATAAAGGTACCTGAACACCGAAGAATTGAAACTTTTGAACTGTTGTGCTGGAGAAGACTATTGAGAGTCCCAAGGTTATCAGACCAGTCAGTCCTAAAGGAAATTAAGTCTGAATATACATTAAAAGGACTGATGATGAAGCTGAAGCTCCAATACTTTGACCACCTGATGCAAAGAACTAACTCATTGGAAAAGACCCTGCTTCTAGGGAACACTGAAGGCTGGAGAAGGGGATGACAGAGTATGAGATGGTTGGATGGCATAATTGACTCAATGGATATGAGTTTGAGCAAACTTTGGTAGATGGTGAAGGACCGGGAAGCCTGGTGTGCTGCAGTCTGTGCAGTTGCAAAGAGTCGAACACAGCTGAGAGACTGAACAACAACATCTATTCATTTTGATGGAGAAGGAAACTAAGACTGAGGAAGGCTAAGAAACTTGCCCAAGGACACAGGTTATAAATGGTAGAAGAGGAATTACACCAGTCTTTCTGGTTGGATCCCACTTCTTCACATGCCTATTGCAATATTTTTTTTAATTCCAAATAATGACATGTAACTAATTTCAAACTAGTTCAGGCTTATGTCTTGAATTTTAAAAGGTAGAAAAAATTCGAATGCGTATCTCAAAGTAAAGGGATTTTCTTTCTTTCTTTCTTTTTCTTTTTTTATGAAACACTTGTTTGAGATATGTGCAGACAGAAAACAGTTTCACTAGTAAAGTTGTATGTTTTGGGTACTTCATGGAGGCACCCAGCTCTGGGATCACAGGGGATACATGCAGCCATCTTCACATAGATCAAGTCACATCCCCAGTCTCTATATCTGCAAGAGATAGCACCTGTTTCTAATTTTCCCATCTTTTAAACCTTTGAGGGAGCACCTTTGAACAATTTTCACAAAGATCCCATAAAAAGTAGCAGTGCCTCTATACAAACATATGTGTGTGCTGAATCAGTGTGAAATATATTCCTTACTATGGGCTGTAATCAAAAGAAATTAAGAAAAAAATTTCCTACACCATGCCATCAACAAGAAGTTATGTGTTTTAAAACAGTAAATAATAAATGATATGCTAACCTCAAATCATTTATTCTAAAGATAGGGCTTATTGAGGCTCCGTAGAGGCTGATGATGGACCAGAAAGCTTCTGTGGTATTTGTAGGATTTAGAAGTTGCTTCTTCAGTAGCTGCTCTGACCACAGGTTCATAAAACTCTTATATAAAAGTGCTTTCAGGACATGCATAAATTTTCACCGTTTGGAATTTAGCCTGATTACCTTCTAGGAATGTCCTATTTAAAAATAAAAGCTGTCAAATTTCTGTAATTGTAATAATAATACAGAGGAGGAGGAGACAGTGGAAGAAGAGAAGGGAAAGAAAAAATATGAATATCAGCAGCTAATAGGTGTTGAGCACTTAAACACTTTGCATTTTATTTTCGCAGTAACAACATGAATAGGTCTTGCATTATCCTTACTCTGCATGAAGCTACCTAGGAATGGGGAGCTAGAGTCTGCACAAGACCACAAAGCTATTAAGAGTTGGACCTGGGAGTTGAACCCAGTTGCTCTGGCTTCAAGGTCCAGATGTCAACTCCTCTCCTATTCTCTCTCTCAAAACTAAATAGAAAGTGATTTTGGTCCCATAACAATTACAACAAACTAGTAGGTACTATTCCAACTTTCTAGATTAGATTTCCATGAAATATTTGTCACTACATGGTAAACTATTCTATATAATCTCATCAGTAACTACAGACCACAAAGTGGTTATTTTACTCTCCTATTATGAAAAATACTATGAAGAAAACAGGATGTTATTGTTAAGTAATTATTTCAGACTGCTCAGCAAGCACAGTTAGGCGTTACCCTTGGGATGTGACATCATAATGTTTGCTACCTCCGCTAAATACAAGATTGTACTTTCAATGGAAAGAGTCTTTAAGAAGCCAAGGAAAACGAGTGCTGAGACCTCATGATCTCATTTTGACACATATACCAACAAGTGATAAAAACCATTAGAATTAAAATAGAGAACTATCAGTTGATAAATAAATAAAATTGTCTCTAAATACTGTGTCTTTCAAAGTTTTCCTGGATACATTCCTATGTCTGTAAAGACAGCTTTCCCTTCTTTAAAGACAGGGTCAGTCAAGGGCAGCCAGTCATTTATCTCAGAGGTGGCAGAAGTCTGTAACTTAAGAACACCTGACTTGAAGATGACAGTCATCTGAAGGCCCCTTTTATGATACCTTCTTTTTTCAAACTGATAATAACACAGAATTTGGTAAGGGCCACTTTGTGCCATGAATCAAACCATACTTCACAAAAGTCATTTCCTATTGATGTTGATGTGCCTGTTCCTCATTTATATTGATCAGTGGACAATTGTTTGCCAAGATAAAGCTAAAGGAGATTTCCTGGATGCCCTGTGACATTTTCAAAGAGGGAAATTTATTCTTTTCAGCATTTTGAGTATGACTGGGTTTCAGAAAGAGAGAGTTACAAACCTTCTACTTCAGAGATATCTGGACTAGAATGGGGAAGACAACATTTCTGGGTCATTTCCTATTTCCCATGGGCCACCTTACAAAATTGGAGTATGTATCATTAAAAAAATGAAATTTGGACCATCTATTCATTCAGTTCAGTTGGGTTCTGGGATTCTAATGCTTGTGATCAAATCTTGGCATCTATCACAAAGAGTAAGAATAGTTGGGTTTCAGAAAAACCTTAAAGCTTTATAAATCAATGGTTCATGATACATGCTGAATTAAAAGTCCTAATATGTATTGTGTGTATATTGTGTCTATGTGCACATGTGTGTAGTACCCCTAGAAGCCAAGTAGAAAAGCTCAATGTTTATTTGGACAAAATATTTACTTACATTTAGTTCATTAAAAAAGTGCTCAAATCTGTTGCACTCAGAACATTGATATCTAGCTATACAACTGTTATATTACAATAAAATTATTTGCGTAAGTAGTTTATCAAAATCAAATATCTGCTTTAATTAAAAAGAGGCTATTTTCACAAAGAAGATAAAAGTCAGGATTAATGCATTTAGAAATGGAGGCTCAAACCAAATGCCCATTAAGCAACAGTTACTGTATTTCATCTTGACAATAAAATGTATAAGGGCATTGAGAAATTGACCTTTTGTGGTAATATTCTATGACAACACTTTTTTCCAATTGATCTTGGTGATACTTTGGGTCACATACAAATCTTTTATTACCACCTGAAGAGGCCAGCAATCAAACTCAATCACTAAATTGAGAAGAACAAGATGCTCTTTTGAAGGTCATTGCTAATCTTCTGGGTACAAAAATCTGTGACCTTTCCTCAATTTTTATGATATTTACATTTCCTTTACTACTGAAACTGAAGATGGCCCTTTTATCAGAGGCTTTCTTGTCTTTTCATGTTTCATGAAAATGTACTTTCCATGTTTTCTTCTTGATATTCTGAGACTTCCTTTCATTATTTTCTCTTTGTCCTTTCCCTAATGAAATTGAAATTTTCTAAGATTTAGTCTATAGTTTCCTCCTTTCTTTTTGTAAAATCTTATGTCTTGATTTTGTTTTTGCTCTTGAGTAAATGCTGTTTGTACCACTTGTGTTATGATTTATTCCTAGGTTTAGCTATATCTCACTTTATCCAATGTAGGGATAGTTAAAATATTAAGTTCAAATTGATCTATAAAACAATTAAGAGCAAAATTTTAGAATATTAGAGCAAAAATTTGGTTCATTATTCAATATATGTACATATATATATTTAAAAACAGATAAAAAACTGAAGGCAAAGCAAATCTGCAAGAACAGTCTTAGCAACGAAGGAGTGATTGGAAAGGTATTACTGCTACTCTTGTGGGAACAAATACTAAACCTGCACCACTAGTCCTGGCTGTTTCTCTGAAAGATAATTCTGATTTCCAGAGCTTTTCTTGATATCTTGCTAGAATGTCAAAGTCAACTTATCCTTTAACACAAGGCAGATTTTTACTAATCATCACTGGATTTGCTACTGTCCTTGATTTCTCTTTGTGTTAGTTGTTCTTGTTCAGTCACTAAGTCATGTCCACTCCTTGAAACCCCATTAACTGTAGCATGCCAGGCTTCACTTTCTTTCACTATCTCCTAAAGTTTGCTCAAATTCATGTCCATTGAGTAAGTGATGCCATCCAACCTTCTCATTCTCTGTTGTCCCCTTCTCTTCCTTCCCTCAGTCTTTCATAGTATCAGGGTCTTTTCCAATGATTTGGCTCTTCGCATCAGATGGCCAAAGTATTGGAGCTTCAGCTTCAGCATTAGTCCTTCCAATGTATATTCAGGACCAGTTTTCTTTAGAATTGACTGCTGTGATCTCCTTGCTGTCCAAGGGACTCTCGACTGTCTTCTCCAGCACACAGTTCAAAATCATCAGTTCAGTGCTCAGCCTTCTTTATGGTCCAACTCTCACATGTGTACATGACTACTGGAAGGACCATAGCTTTAACTATAAGGACTTTGTCGGAAAGTGATGCCTCTGCTTTTTAATATGCTGTCTATGTTTGTCATAGCTTTTCTTCCAAAGAGCAAGCATCTTTTAATTTCATGGCTTCAGTCACCTTCTACAGTGTTAGTTGCACCACAACTGTAAAAGAAAAAATGCATATCTGTTCTTGCTTTGGAGAGGCTTCTTATATTTTAGATTAGATAAAATTCTTTGGTTAATGATGGAGCTATTTGTCCAGCTCTCCTTCTCTACTAAGACCATTATTCTGGTTTTGCATTTGTCATTAGGTCATTATTCCTGTTCTTATATTAATATAATTATTAAATAACCAACATAGGACTTTATCCAAATAGCCTAAAATCCAGTCTTTTCTAGGCTCTTTAGTTCCATTGGATGCCATGTTTTAGCTTTTTCAACGTTTTCTAATGCTTATTTTAACTAAGCCAACTGGTAGGATCCTAGGCACAACACTATGTTTATTCCTCTGTGATGTCCTTCCATTTATCACATACTGTGAACACTATTATTCAACAAGTCTATCTGCAGGTCCAATATATTTTAGCTTCATCTAGTTAGAATTTGTTCATAGTTTCATATCCTTTCATTGCTCAGAATTTATTCCCCCCACCCACTTTTGGGCAGGTGTCATGCTAGGCATTGGGATGCAAACATAGAGAAGACAATAGCTTTACTCTTAAGGAGTTTCAGTATTATGGTGTAGAGATAAAATTAAATTAATAAATAGAGTTCTCTGTAGTGAAGTACACATCAAAGTATACCTGGGGTGATACGTGAAACCAGAAAAGTAGAGATGTGTCACCTAAATAAGTAGGGAATCAGTAAGATTATAAACACTTCCTAGATGAGGAAGTATTTAGCATGTGCAAAGCTCCTGATGTTTGAAACTCATAATCACAAAGTTCTGAATGACTAGAAAGAAGTCATTTATCAAAATTTTATAGGTGATTATATATTATATATACACACATACACATATAAGTAAATCATATAGATAAAGGCTTGAACTAAACTTTGAAGGAATTCTGCTTGGTTGCTGTGCTAATGAATTTGAACAGTGTTCTGAAAAATATGGGAGCAAAGGAGTATTATGACTAGACAAACATTCTAGAAAGATCATCTTGGTAGAAAGGTAGAGAATGGGTCTTAAGCAAGCAAAATTGGAAATGAAGAAAGCCATTAGAACACAATAACAGTCCAGGAAAAGTATATTGACAGTCGGATCTTCACATCCTGATATTATAAAAGGAGAAATAATGATAGCTTTGAGAGATATTTACGTAGTAGAATTATAGGTGCTGGTGAGTAATTACATTTGGGGGTTGACTGATTGAGAGGGAGAGAGAAGTGTGTGATGAATACCAGGTTTTTTAATCTCCATGTTTAGATGTGTGGTGATATTTTCACTGATTAAAACATAGAAGAGGAGAAACAGGTGCTTGGGGAAAGACAAGAAATTAAGTTTTGTACTTGTGCAAACTGAAATGTCTGTGGAACATTTAAATGGGAGTGTCTGGCAGTTCAGAATTTTGAAGCTTAACAAGGAGATCTAGGTTATAGACGTATATTTGTAAGTCATAATACAGATGGTAGCTCAAGCAATGAGAGTAGATGAAGTCATCCACGGTAGGTATGTGGCATATGATCAGGATCCTGAATTGAACCTCAGATGCTAGTTTTAAGGGTTATTTGGAGGAAGCACAGGTCATGACAAAAAGGAAGGAACGAGGGGAAGGAGTAAAGGATGGAGGAAGGAAGGAAGTGAGGAAGGAAAGAAGGAAGTGAAGAAGGAGGCGAGGAAGAAAGAAAAAGAGAGAGAAAAAAATTTTTTTTTACTAGAGTAGAATGACAGTGAAGAATCATGAAATTCAGTTAAATTCAGTCACCCAGTTGTGTCTAACTCTTTGAGATCCCATGGACTGCAGCACACCAGACCTCCCTGTCCTTCAGGAACTCCCAGGAGCTGGCTCAAACTCATGTCCATCAATTTGGTGATGCCATCCAACTATCTCATCCTCTGTCATCCCTTTCTCCTCCCACTTTCAATCTTTCCCAGCATCAGGGTCTTTTCCTATCAGTTAGTTCTTCTCATCAAGGAGCCAAAGATTTGGAGCTTCAGCTTCAGCATCAGTCCTTCCAATGAATATTCAGGATTGCTTTCATTTAGGATTAAGTGGTTCAATCTCCTAGCAGGCTAAGGGACTCTGAAGAGTCTTCAACACCACAGTTCAAAAGCAATAATTCTTTGGGGCTCAGCTTTCTTTATGGTCCAATTCTCATACCCATACATGACTACTGGAAAAACCATAGCATTGGCTAGATGGACATTTGTTGGCAAAGTAATTTTTCTGCTTTTTAATATGCTGTCTAGTTTAGTCAGAGCTTTCCTTCCAAGGAGCAAGGGTCTTCTAATTTCATGGCTGCAGTTACCATCTGCTGTGAATTTGGAGCCCAAGAAAGAAAAGTATGTCACTGTTTCCCCACCTATTTGCCATGAAGTAATGGGACTGAATGCCATGATTTTCGTTTTTTGAATATTGAGTTTTAAGCCAGCTTTTTCACTTTCCTCTTTCACTTTCATCAAGAGACTCTTCAGTTCCTCTCTTCTTTCTCCCATAAAGGTGGTGTCATCTGCATATCTGAAGTTATTAACATTTATCCAGGCAATCTTGATTCTAGGTTGTGCTTCATCCATCCCAGAATTTCACATGATGTGAAGTGAAGTGAAAATTGCTCAGTCATGTCCAACTCTTTGCCACAGCCCAGAATACTGGAGTGTATGATAGCCTTTCTCTTCTCCAGGGGATCTTCCCAACCCACGGGTCTAACCCAAGTCTTCCACATTGCAGGTGGATTCATTACTAACTGAGTTATCATGTACTTTGCATGTAAGTTAAGTAAGCAGGGTGACAATATACAGCCTTGACATCTTTCCTAATTTAGAACAAGCCCATGGTCCTATGTCTGCTACTAACTGTTTCTTGACAACAGTTGGAACAACAAACTGGTTACAAATTAGGAAAGGAGTACATTAAGGCTATACAGAAATCTGCATACAGGTTTCTTCATACAAATTTATCAGGAGGCAAGCAAAGTGGTCTGGTATTACCAACTCTTCAAGAATTTTCCACAGTTTGTTGTGATCCACATACATTCAAAGACTTTAGAGTAGTCAATAAAGCAGAAGTAGATATTTTTCTGGAAATCTTTTACTTAGTCTATGATCCAATAGATGTTGGCAATTTGATCTCTAGCTCCTCTGCCTTTTCTAAACTCAGCTTCAACATCAGGAAGTTTTTTGTTCACATACTCTTGAAGCCTCCCTCACTTGGAGAATTTTGAGCATAGTATGTGAAATGAGTGAGATTATGTGGCAGTTTGAACATTCTTTGGCATTGTCCTTCTTTGGGATTGGAATGAAAACTGACCTTTTCCAGTCCTATGCCAATGCTGAATTTTCCAGATTTGCTGGCATATTCAGTGCAGCACTTTAATGACATCATCTTTTAGGATTGAAATAGCTCAGCTAGAATTCCATCATCTTCACCAGCTTTGTTCATAGTGATGCTTCCTAAGACCCACTTGACTTTGCACTCCAACATGTCTGACTCTAGATGAGTGATCATACCATCATGGTTATCTGAGTCACTGAGAACTTTTTTGTATAGTTCTTCTCTGTATTCTTGACACTGCTTTGTAATACCTTCTGATTCTCTTAGGTCCATGCCATTTCTGTACTTCATTGTGCCCATATTTGCATGAAATATTCCCTTGGTATCTCTAATTTTCTTGAAGAGCTCTCTAATCTTTCCCATTCTATTGTTTTCCTCTATTTCTTTGTATTGATCATCGAGGAAGGCTTTCTTATATCTCCTTACTATTCTTCGGAATTCCACATTCAGATGGGTATATCTTTCCCTTTTCTTCTGCCTTTAGCTTATTTTCTCAGCTATTTGTAAGGCCTCCGCAGACAAACATTTTACCTTTTTGCATTTCTTTTTCTTGGGAATGGTCTTGATCTCTGCCTCCTGTACAATGTCACGAACCTCCATCCATTGTTCTTCAGGCATTCTGTGTATCAGATATAATCCTTTGGATTGGTTTGTCTCTTTCACTGTATAATCATAAGGGACTTGATTTAGGTCATACCTGAATGTTCTAGTGCTTTCCCCTCCTTTCTTCAATTTAATTCTGAATTTTGAAAGAAGGAGTTCATGATCTGAGCCACAGTTAGTTCCTAGTTTTGTTTTTGCTGACTGTATAGAGCTTCTTCATCTTCAGCTTCAAAGTGTACAATCAATTTCATTTTGGTATTGACCATCTGGTGATGCCCATGTGTAAAGTCATCTCTTGTGTTGTTGGAAGAGAGTGTTTGCTATCAGCAGTGCATTCTCTTGCAAAAACTCTGCTAGCCTTGACCCTGCTTCATTTTGTACTCCAGGGCCAAACTTGGCTGTTACTGCAGGAGTCTCCTGACTTCCTACTTTTGCATTCCATTCCCCTATGATGAAAAGGACATCTTTTTATTTTTTTTTTTGATGTTAGTTCTAGAAGGTCTTGTAGGTCATCATAGAACCATTCAACTTCAGCTTCTTTAGCATTAGTGGTTGGGGCATAGACTTGCATTACTGCGGTATTGAATGATTTGCCTCAGAAAGGAACAAAGACCATTCTGTCATTTTTGAGATTGCACCCAAGCACTGCATTTTGAACTCTTTTGTTGACTATAAGGGGCTACTCCATTTCTTCTAAGGAGTCGTGCTCACAGTAGTAGATATAATGGTCATCTGAATTAAATTCTATTCCAGTCCATTTTAGTTCACTGATTCCTAAAATGTCAATTTTACCTTGATTCATGGATCTAACATTCCAGGTTCCTATGAAATATTGTTCTTTACAGCATAAGACTTTACTTCCATCATCAGTCACATCCACAACTGAGCATTGTTTTTGCTTTGGCTTTATCTCTTCATCCTTTCTGGAGTTATTTCCCCACTCTTCTCCAGTAGCATATTGGGTATCTACCGACATGGGGAGTTTATTTCAGTGTCATATGTTTTTGCCTTTTCATACTGTTCATTGGTTCTCAAGGGAAGAATGCTGAAGTGGTTTTTCATTCCCTTATCCAGTGGACCACGTTTTGTCAGAATTCTCCACCATGACCCGTCCATTTTGGATGGCCCTATATGACATGGTTCATAATTTCACTGAATTAGATAAATCTGGTCCATGCAATCAATTTGGTTTATTTTCTGTGATTGTAGCTTTCATTCTGTCTGTCCTATGGAAGCCTATAGAATAAACATGAAAGGAATTAAAGAATCAATAGGTAAAATTAATGGGTAAAGTTTGATGAGAGGTAGGATATTACACAGTCTCAAAATATCTCTCAACAATTTTATTAATATGCAAAGAGAAAACTGTAACATTATAATGAACAAACCTGGTGGGCATCATCTTCATCAGGTCATCAAATTTTGTAATATCAATATTGGGGCAAACTGACATTATTTACCTCTTGATATTCTCAGGGGAAAGTAACATGGCACTTCTCTAGAGATTCTGCAGAAAATGTGGGCACCTGGTACCATCTCTTTATGGAAAATCAGTTCAGTTCAGTCACTCAGTCATGTCTGACTCTTTCTGCCCTCATGGACTGCAGCATTCCAGACTTCTCTGTCCATCACCAACTCCCAAAGCTTGCTCAAAGTCATGCCCATCGAGTCAGTGATGCCATCCAGCCATCTCATCCTCTGTCATCCCCTTCTCCTCCTGTCCTCAATCTTTCCCATCATCAGACTCTTTTCCAATGAGTCAGTTCTTCTCATCAGGGGGCCAAAGTATTGTAGCTTCGGCTTGATCATCAGTCCTTCCAATGAATATTCAGGAGTGATTTCCTTTAGGATGGACTGATTTGATCTCCTTGCTGTCCAAGGGATTTTCAAGAGTCCTTTCCTGCACCACAGTTAGAAAGCATCAATTCTTCAGCACTTGGCTTTCTTCATGGCAAATAGATGGAGAAAAAAAGGACTCTCAAGAGTCCCTTGGACATCAAGGAGATCAAACCAGCAAATCCTAAAGGAAATCAACCCTAAATATTCATTGGAAGGACTGATGCTGAAGCTGAAGCTCCATTATTTCGACCACCTGATGTGAAGAGCCGACTCATTGGAAAAGACCTTTTATGATAAGAAAAATTGAGGGCATGAGGAGAAGGTGACAATAGAGAATGAGATGGTTATATGGTCAATGGACATGAGTTTTAGAAAACTTTGGAAGATAGTTAAGGACAGGGAAGCCTGGCCTCTGCAGTCCATAGGGTTGCAAGGAGTCAGACTTGACTGAGCATTTGAACAACAAAAAACCATGAAAAACTTCAGAAAAACACTAGTGAGGGACATTTTATAAAATAAGTAGAATGTTCTGTTTGTATGTAAAGATCAATAAAAGCAGGAAAGACTGAGGGCTCATCCCATATTAAAAAGGACTACAGAGACATGACAACTATATAAAGGTTTAAATTTGCACTTCATCCTGAATAATAATAATAATAAAAGACCTATAGATGCCATGACAGCTGATAAGGTTTAAATATGGACAGAAGATTAGATAATAATATTACATCATATTGTTTAATAATTGATAGTATCTGGTAATTGATAATAACTGATCTTGATAATCATTCTATGGTTATCTAACGCATTGTCCATGTTATTAGGAAACATACCCTGAAGTATTTAGAGGCAAAGAGGCATGCTAATTGTTCAGAAATAAAATCAGATAATTAGATAGATAAATAATGACAAAACAGGTTGTAAATAAATTGGTAAATCTCTTTAATGGGTATACAGAAATTCCTTGTAATAATCTCATTACTTTGCTACTAGTTTTTCAAAGTTTGAAATTATATCAAAAAGAAGATTCTTTTGCTGCTGATTCTTTATTGCTGAGCTACCAGGGACACCCTGTTTCACCCATACCCCATTCTGCAATGTCCTGCCAAGACCAATACAACACCAGTTCAGAGAGGAATCAAAGACACAAATTGCTCCCATTAAGACAAGACATTTGTCAAGAAGCTCTCCTTATGTTCAGAATTAACACCAGGATATAATGAATTTGTGACACTGTCAAATTGAGGACATAGAGTCACCCTCACCACTAAGACAGTTGGCTTCACTGGTCATTCCTCTCCACTACTTTGAGTTCAACTTCAATGCCACAGTACAGACAGTCTCAGGCTGTTTCACATCATAGAGCTGCAACATCAATAAGCTCTACTATTTTATTAAGTTTATCTGGTCTGCTGGCCAGGATGTGTGGATCTATTATCAAAACTCTATCCCACTTTATCTCATAACATCAGTCTGTGAATAGCATGTTACATCCATGCTTAAAATATGACTGACATTCCATTAAAGCTCTAGAGAGTCTATTCAATGTACAGTAGAGTCGAGGCCAGTGAATTGTGCATACAAGAGGAAATAGATTATAGTTTGATCCTTTTTTAACAGAAAAAAAATTCTCATGCTTTGTCTCTTCTTAGGGAAAACACTACTACAATTTTCTTGTTGTTATATTGTAAAAATTCTATTTTATTTTTAATTTTATCATCAGCTTAAGTTTGTTATAGTATTTTGCACATAGAACTATACATAGCTTTTGGGGCTTCCCCAGTGGCTCAACAGGTAAAGAATTCGCCTGCAATGAAGGAGATACAAGGCGATGCGGGTTTGATTCCTGGGCTGGGAAGATCACCTGGAGGAGGAAATGACAATCCATTCCAATATTCTTGCCTGAGAAGTCCCATGGACAGAAGAGCCTGGTGAGTTGCAGTCCAAATGTTTGTAAAGTCAATCCAAAAGGCAGAAAAGAGTCAGACACAATTGGGTGACTGAGCACACAAAAATAAATTACCTTGCTTAAATGAGGGCAGTTAGGGTGCGATCTTAGCAGTAATATTATGCTTAAGGCTATAACCCACAACAGATGAAGTAGTGTATTGTTCACACACATACTCTATTTTCTAGGGCAGCAAATGTCTTTCTTAAATATATAGACTCTTCATTGGTACATGCCATTTCAATACCTATTCTCATCACAGTTTTAGATTCATCAAATGGAACACTAAGATAGTTTCCCTATTGGACCGCTGAGAAGAAAGGAGGAGAGGGGGGAAGAAGATGAACTAGGAGAAGGGGGGAAAAGAAAGAAGAGGAAGAGGAGGAGGAGGAAGAGAAAGGAGGAAGAGAGGAGGAAAATGAAGAGAATGAAGAGGAGAAGGAAGAAGGAGAAGAAGAAGAGGGTGAGGGGTGAGGGAGCAAAGGAAGAGGAAGAAGAAGACCAATGGTACTATACTACTGTTCTTACTCCAGTTGTATATTTTCTATGGGTTTATGTAGTTGCACATATCAGGCCCCTTTACTTCTAAGTTCTTCAGTGAATATTTCCTAAGAGCAAGGACATTCTCTTTTATAAACTGAGTACAGTTTCTGAAATCAATAAATTTAACATGGATGCCCTGGTATTATCTTATCCACCAGTCATTTTCAAATTCTGTCACTTGTCTCAATAAGATACTGGAGGCTTTAAGAAAATATAAATTATTGTAGAAAAAAGAAATATCAAATAATAATCAACTTGCCTATTCATTGATTACATTTGTCTTCTGATTCAACTTGTAACCATATAAGCTTTACATTTTATACCTCAAGTCATAAAATATTTGACTAGCCTTATAAACTACAAGTTTTCTCTAAAGAAGCCTTCCATAACCCTCCTAGGCATAGTGTCTTATCTCCTCTATCAGGTTGACATTGCCCTTCTATATGCCTGCTTTATTATGCACATAACACTGTTCTGCAAGAAACTATAAATAGGGTTTTCTTTTTTTTCCCACTACCTCCTGGAACTCTTGTTAACTTTAAAAATTTAGTTTTGAATCCTAGGTACCTAGCTTCATGACTGGGTGAAAGGTAGCTGTCAGTAGTAGACTAAATCTGTTTCGTTGGATGTCATAGGATGCAAAGATGGGCCTCTCAACTTAACTTTCCCCAAAGACCAGTGAAATAGAAGTAAGGTACTAAACTCATTGTGGGAAAGACACTTAGCCTCCACCAACCCTATGTAAAATCTACAAAGGGAATATCTACCTATCAGGTTATCTATAATTCTTTTCCCTTTAATGAATCAATAAAATAAACTGGAGTAAAGACTATGAAGAAAATTTCTTCAAAGACCCTATAATTTGATTCCCAAAAGATTGGGATGTGGCAGGGGAATGCTACCTGTTTCACTTGAAAACCAGAGTGTAGTTTAGAGTTAAGCAGAAGTAAACAATGTAGCAAAGGATGTAGAGGCAAGGAACCATATATCTCAGACTTTTCAGGACAGCTCTCCTATCAAATAGATTGTCCTGTTGTCCTCCATAAGTATACTCATGCTGTCAGACCACATGTTTTAATTTTATGATAAAATATGAAAAAAGAAGACTCAGAAATTTTAAAAGATAATATGATTTTCAGATTTTTATATCTGAGAAACTTGAAAGAAATAATAAGGAGAAAAATGGCTGGCAGTTCAGATAAATCTGGGGGTAAGGGAGTTTTGATGATCCTTTTAGTCATATAGATTTAGAACACTTGGAAGTTGGTTTCTATGAGGCACCTCCTAGCTTGACAGTAAGCCTAAACTTCCACTGAGGCTGATAAAACTTGAAATATCTTTACTTTAGTTAGAAGCACTCAAACCTAAGAAGAAAAGAGATGGGATCTGGGTGTGAACTAGAGAACCATAGATGGCTATTGAAACTTAAAGCCCAGAATGTACGTGGAAATGGGGAAGCCATGCAGAAATTGATGGATATTTTTTGAGGTTTCTCATTTCAATTTCATATACAGGTCTGTTTCTTCCTTTTCTATTTGTAGATTATCTTCCTCTGATCATCACAAAACTATTGTGACTAGCTAACACATTAAGCATTTACTCTATGCTTCATTTACATGGAGGGAGCTGGTGGAGGCAGCCTGGTAAAGGCTGGTAAAGAATCCACCTGCCAATGTAAGAGATGTGGGAGATGTGAGTTTGATCCCTGGGTCAGGAAGATTCCCTGAAGGAGAAAATGATAACCACTTCAGAATTTTTGATGAAAAATTCCCTTGAACAGAGGAGCCTGGTGAGCAATGATCTGCAGGCTCCCAAAGGGTTGAACAGGACTGAGCATGCATGTCATTTACATAATAGCTAATTTAATGCAAACTACCTTATGAGATAATCTTATTTTACAGATGAAGAGATTAAGGCCCAGAGATGTTAAATAACTTTTCCAAGCTCTTAACTCTTAGAAGAGAGTTTTGAAAATAAGTCATTCTGACTCCAGGACTTCTAACCACTAAAGAAAATTTCTCTACCTGGCAAAATAAGTACTCTCCTTCTTTACATATCTCATAAGAGATCAAGGTACTGTAAAAGTATAATTCTAATCCCTCAGGCCCAATTCTCAGTCCTTGAGAGTCAATATATGCCTGGTCAAGATTGAGTGAGATGGGAATTTCTGATAGGTGCTAGGACTCATCTGCTACAGGGGATATTTACTGATGAATGATGCATTTCCTGAAAATGGAGACTCACATACCAATATATGTCTATTATACTCTCTTTTGCAGATGATATTCCAAATCTCTGATTACAATGCAAATGGAATTCCAAGTCTCACAGGTTAAGTTGATTCTATCCAACAAGTATTTATTGAACACCTGTTATGCACATGGCATTACTCAGGTTGCTCAATTTAGCAAATAACATATAGAACATCCAGCTATGCTTAAATCTCAGATAAACAATTAACAATTTTTTAAGCTTATGTTTGTCCCAAGTATTCTATGGTCAAAGTGGATTTTACATGGCAACCCTGAGCATTATTTTTTACCCCAAAGGTTCTAGTGTCATGAAGAAGAAGGAAACTAGTCATCATTTCTGGACATTTTAAACTAAATTCAGGCAGTTTCGTTTAATATGGACAGGCTTGAAGAGTATATTTTCTCCCTACATTTCAGTTTGGATTCAATCACAATATCAGCTAGCACTTTGTTTTTTTTAGACAGAAGAAATTATTATCCAGGTTATTACCTGTGTGGTTATTTTGGTAGTTATAAAAGGAATTAGCTCATTGAAGAGCCCTCCGCCAAATATTGTTAAAATCACAGATCTTTGGATTCAGCATAGGCACCTAAGATTTTGAATCTGTTCCCAAGTCTTATTTAGGAAATTAATTATTTAGAAATATTAAATGGGTTGGGAATGGCTAATTTAAGATGATTAAGTGGTCACTAATTAAAATCAATTTTATGTCCAAAAGAGACTTCTATCCAGGTGTGTGTTATGACAACTTGGCGCTCTCAATATCAACTCATTAAAATGTCTCCATATTACTCCTCTTTCTTCACTGTTTCCATGCCTTACCTCCCCTTCAAAGCACGCACACGTGCACACACACACACACACACACACAGAGGTGAGCTCACTCAGGTACACATACACACACACACAGTTGAGTGGTGAGCTGGAAGGATTGCACAGTTTTTGTGTAAAGAAAGATGTTTATGACTCAGCTATTTACACGTTCAATACTACATTATTCCCCAGAAAAACTCCCCCTCCTTTCATATCTGGCTCCAGATCTCATCCAGTATACCTGAGGCACCGGCTGTGCTTTATGAAGTCTAAAATTTTCAACCGGTTGTATCTTTCCATGCAAACTCATTAGGCACTATTTACACCCGCTGCAGCTGCGAAGAGAGAGGTTCTGAACTCTGGCATTCTACAGTAGGCTTTGTTTCTCATTTACATTTGCATATTAAAGTGTTTGCCTGAAATAGGCTATTGAAATTAATTCAGGATTAATTGGTGTCTTTATCTCATTAGGACAATCTAATTTAAGGATGATGAAATTGTTTAGCCTCCCGTTTGCATAATTAGATTGCTTTGAATTGCTGTCATTATTGGCTCTTTAGCATCATCTGTAGGCCTCAAACAGACAAGAGCTTCAACCTCATAAAGACCAATCATGTGTTACAGCAGAGGGCTGTTAACCCCTTTTAACCCAAACTCACTTGGATTAGCAGTCACAATAGTCAGGCCTTGGTCCCTGAGAGCCTTAAGTGCCTTCATTCTTGAATTCTTAATGTTCAGATTGATAAATTTCTCTGTATTTTTGTGTTTGGTTGTGGAAACTGCTATAGCATCTCTTCTGAGATCTAAAGTGTTCTCAAGAATCTTCTCCTAGTTTCATTCTTTTACAAGTGGTTGACTAGTTTTCCCAGCACCACTTGTTAAAGAGGTTGTCTTTAATCCATTGTCTATTCTTGCCTCCTTTGTCGAAGATAAGGTGTCCATAGGTGTGTGGATTTATCTCTGGGCNAGTTGTTTGACTTACAGTCACAGATCATGTTAAGCAAACTAGATGCTTAATTCTTTAAAAAAAAAAAAAAGTGTATACATTTTGAACAGTCCCACCTTAAATTCTCTGACTTGTCTCTTTAAGGGAAAAGCCACCAGTCTGTGATGGGGGAAGAGGGGTGGGGTGGGTAAAGGTGAAGGCCTGCTAACTTCAGCTCCAAGTTGTACAGAAAATCCTCATTTAATTTCCTAACCCTTCTCTCAATTTGCTCTCTACCTGCTCCGTATTTTCTATCACACAATGACAGTTTTTAGAGAGATGATGGAATTTGGTCTTTTTCAATCTGTCTTGTTATTCCAATTATAAACTACACGCTCATAAAAACTCAGACAATATAGAAAAAGTACATAATGAATGTCCCTTCCAGTCAGAGTAGAAGTTATGAAAAATGTTAGAATGACTTATGATATTTTTTTCCAAAAGCTGACCCTCCACCCTTCCCTTACTCTAGTTAATGGCACAGCCACTCAACTGCTGCCTAAGAGTCTCCCTTGGGACCTCTTTTCCTCAGCTGCCATACTTGATCAATCAGTCCCCGAACTCTGAAGCTTTTACCTCCTAAACTGTCCTCTAATGCTGTACCTTCTTTCTATCATGAACAGCCAGCACCCTTACCCAAAATGTTCATAACTTCATGTCTACATCATTGCAACCACTCCATAAGTGGTCTCCCTAAATTCCTGTCCGCTTCTAATCTGCTTAACAAACAGAGTAATCTTTTCAATATTCTTTTCTGATCACATCCTTTCCCCTATGGATTAAAACAAGTATTGGATTGGCAAAAAAAAAAGTTCATTCAGGTTTTTCTGTTAAATCTTGTCTTAATCCGTGTGCCTCGGTCGTTCAGTCATGTCCAAGTCTTTGTAACCACATAGACTGTAGCCCACCAGGCTCCTCTGTCCATGGGATTTCCCAGCCAAGAATACTGGAATGGGTTTCCATGCCCTCCTCCAGGGTAATCTTTCCAACCCAGGGACTGAACTCAGGTCTCCCACATTGCAGGTGGATTCTTTACTGTCTGAGCACCAGGGAAGTTCCACAGGGGAAAGGAACAAACTTTCTGGCCAACCCAGTATCTTCCCATTGCTCTTAACATAAAGGATCAAAATCCTTACATGCCTTCTCTTTGCCCGCTTAATCGTTTCTTTAACGGGCGGCCCACCTCCTGTCTCTGAATCTTGGCACATGCTCTTCATCTCAGTCTGAAAAAAGCTCTTCTCTTCAATTTGCCAAGTTAACTCCTATTTCAGACATTAGCCTAATCATCATTTCCTCAGGGAAGTCTTCCTTCACCTTTTTATCAGGTATACCAGTCATATCTCACCTTCATTAACACTCACCACACTTGCAACTTCATCTCTGCATTTTATTTCTGTCTGTGGCACTAGATGGCTTCCCAGGTGGCTCAGGGGTAAAGAATCCACCTGTGGTGCAGGAGATGCCAGTTCAATCCCTGAGTCGGGAAGATTACCCTGGGGAAAGAAATGGCTACCCACTCCAGTATTCTTGTCCGGGAAATCCCATGGACAGAGGAGTCGGGCGGGGTACAGTTCATAGGGTCACAAGAGTCAGACAAGACTAAGCAACTAAACAACAAATGGCACTGGCTCTGATGGTGAACTCCTGACCAGTACACAAACATTATATCCTGTAAGCCCATCATGGGTTTGACCCATCGTAGGCCTAGTTGACTCACTGGAAAAGACTCTGATGCTGGGNGAATTTAGAAAGATGGTAATGATAACCCTGTATGCGAGACAGCAAAAGAGACACAAATGTATAGAACAGAATTTTGGATTTTGTGGGAGAGGGAGAGGGTGGGATGATTTGGGAGAATGGCATTGAAACATATATAATATCATATAAGTAATGAATCTCCCGTCTAGGTTCAATGCAGGATACAGGATGCTTGCAGCTGATGCACTGGGATGACCCAGAGAGATGGTATAGGGAGGGAGGTGGGTTCAGGATTCGGAACTCATGTACACCCGTGCCAGATTCATGTCAATGTATGGCAAAACCAATACAGTATTTTAAAGTAAAATAAAGTTAAATAAAAAAAAAAGACTCTTCTCCTTTGGGCATCACCCTCAATGTGGAGCAGACTTTCCTTCACTGTAAGTTTATCTCTTTCTGCCTTTTAAGCCAATTGGAAATTCTTTCATGACCTAAAAATGTGACAACATTCCTAACATCTCTGGAAGTATATTGAGCTTCTACCAAGTCCAACACTCTTTACTTGTCTGAATGCTAAGCAATAAGCATTATTATTTCAGTGAAATTACAAAATAAGACACAGGGAACCTTCTGACATTTATTCAATTATTTATTCATTCTACATTTAACAAGTGTTTAACTGAGTACTTTTTATGTACTTGACATTGTGTATGGCACTGAGAAGTCATTGGAAAATGTTATAGGGTTGTTCTGCAATTGTTTTTGGTGAGGGTGAGAACATAGAATAAATGACAGGAAAGCTGGGTTCTAGACTTAGTCATTGCTTGAATTTCTTTATTATTTTGTTTCATCAATGAAGAGTTGAACCACATTAATGATTCTCATCCATGGCTGCGCATTAAACTCACCTGTATGCTTTTGAAAACTACCAATGCCTGGGCCCAAATTATCAATAAATTAAATTTAAATTGCTCAGAAGGGGTGTAGTCCCATAAATTCTTCAAAATTAGTTAAATCTGAAGCACTGAAAGCCAGTCTCCTAAATATCTTTAAGGCTGTTTATAGTAATTAAGGGCTTCCTAGGTGGTGCTAGTGGTAAAGGACCTGCCTGCCAATTCAGGAGACACAAGAGACGTGGGTTTGATCCCTGGGTCAGGAAGATCCCCTGGAGAAGGGTATGCCAACTCTCTCCAGTATTCTTGCTTGGAGAATCCGAAAGACAGAGGAGCCTGGCTGGCTAGAGTCCATAGGGTCACACAGAGTTGGCCACGACTAAAGTGACTTAGCATACACGAACGCATAGTAATTAAAATAAACCTACAGAAAAGACAGTGTTTTCATTTTATGCTAAACTAGTAAGAATAATTCCTGGAATACAAAATTTAACTTCAATTTTCTCAGATATTAATTAAGAAGAACGAAAACAACAGAATAAAGAGAATTTTTTTTATTTCGAACTAGAAAAAAGTGGTAACTGAAAAAAAAAATCAAGGCTTTATCTGGAGAATACATATTTGGGAAAATTAAAGCCACTTAAATTAAGAAAAAAACAAACAATATATAATAAAACAACAAAAGCAGCATACATAATCATTTGGTGACATTTCTCACCCCCCCTGAAAAACTGAAGTGGCTTATTAAAGATGCTCGATTCTCATGTTAGCTGTATTTCTCATGTGTTGCTGGCTCTGCAGGTCATAAGAGTTAATTCCTCCAAATTATCAGTTAACAAAACAAACCAAGTAAAGAACAGACAGTGGAAAGAAAAAACTTTAGACATAAATTACACTGTGGTAAGCTTTCACAGTACAATTAAAAGAATCCTTGAGTACCCTTAGTCAATATTCATTACCAACAATATTATGATAGAGTGATGCATTGTTTCATCACCCAGGTTATTTAAAAGAGAATGAAATTCAGATAAGGAGTTATCTATCATGAAGGATTATGATATCTGATTTAAAAAATCTGTTTCTATTTCTATTGATTTTTGCTTTAAATTTAGCCTGGCTTCAAATCTAAAGGGTTGAGATTATAATTATGTATTTATATTATATTAGTGACTGAACACATGCACACATATTATATTATTAGTTTCCTGAAGAGGCACAACAATGTATCCAAACAGGTGGCTGGAGCCTTGGGTTTGAATATCAGATTGCATGATCTTGATAATTTGCTTAACTTCCATGGCCTCAGTTGCTTCAACTTAAAATGACGAGAATATGCAAAAGCCCAAAGGGTCTTTGAGCTCTGCTATTTCTTGAACTACACTTTGGAACATATATTACAATTCATTACTTCCTAAAAGTGTTAAATATGTCTTAATAAGTTTCAAAGAATAGGAAGCATATGTAAAATCAGACCATACATCTTGGGATGAATAAGGACCATAGATAGATATGCTATTTTCTCACAACACAACACAGCAAGAGTGTTCCCAAAGAATGACAATAAACTCCACACAGGAGCATTAAGTAACAGGAAATATCTGTGGAGTTGATGATAACAACTACTTCATTATTCACATTGAAAGATATACTTGTTCTGGAAAGTTATTGACTTCAATTTGGACAAACAAGCCCCTCAGCTGGGGATGAAGAACTAAATGGACCACCAGTTTCTATAAGTTGAGAAGAAAAAGCAGGAGAGAGGCTGCTTTATGAGTCAGTTCACGTTTGGCAACATCTGGTTGTGTCTCATCACATTGCAAATTTATGACCCTGGAAACAACATGTTGATGTTGATGATCCTTTACGAAGAGAAGCCTGAACTATAAGCTTATGACCAGAGCAGTGGCAAGAGGCTGTGGCTGTGTTCTCTGATCTGACAACTCCCTGGCTTGGGTCAAACAACTAAAGACTTGGACTGCTGGCCCTTCCTAAACAATGTCATGGATGAATATTGAGTGAAGAGGACTAGCTGACAGAAGAGCAGAAGGTTATTAGGAAGTTAAGGCCTGGCTTCCCCCAGGAAAATTGTAGTGAGATTTAGCAGAGGCCACACTGCACAGAAGTCAAGAAGTGAAGACCTATCACAAGTCAAATTTGCAGTATTTAACTCCTACAATGGCAAATTCATCAAATTACAAGAAAAAACTACTCTCTGAAAATATTGGGGTTTGCTTTTAGATAAGTCTGAAACTCCAAGAACCAAAGGCATACCGTGTGTAAGTGTTATAATAACTTTAGACTTCTCATCACAGCCGTGTTACAAGATAAGATATATTTCAGCTCACAAGCACTATGTTTTTAACAGCAAAAAGACAAGATCTTGTCCATGAAGAATTCACCTCTGAGAAATTCATTCTCTCAAATCAAACAGAAGACTCTAAAAATTTCTCTTAAAATGCATTAAAAATATACCTCAATATTTGCTTGACAATGTAGGCAATGGAAGAATTATAGTATTTCTGCATGTTATATTTAAATGTCTTATTTTTAAGACTGCTGGTAAAAGAAAGCAGAATAAAGCGTTGTTCTATGCCATTCGCTGAAACTGGCTCCATAGAAGTAAAAACATTTTTGTTTTTAAGAGAAAATTCCACTTCCCACAAAGATAAGAAAATTCGCCAAACAGAGTAAAAACTGTGCATTTAGACATGCTGTGAAATAACACATACTACTCCAGATCTCATTCAGTGTGCCATATTTTCCTGCAATAAGTTAGAGTCTTGAAAGATTCAAGCAATGATTTCTCTGGAGTGATGAGAAATGGGTGTATATGTTTTAAGGGAGGTGGATATAAGTCATAGAAGGCATTTTTAGAGCAGTTCATTTCCAGGAAAATAATATAGTTGAAAGCTACTCATGGAAGGATTTGTCCATATTTGCCAAATTCATTCACCACACACCCTCTCAGGAAACATAAGGGGCAGAATATTAGAAAGAGAGAACTGCACAGTAGGTAACACTGAAGTTGCTGACAAGAGTCAACTGAATAGAGATATATAAAAATCTACTAAAACAAGCAAAATAAGATAAATAAAATATTTAATGAGTCACATAGTCTTCTTAACAGGGTAAACTATTCACCTCAAAATGTGAACTTGCCATGCTCAGGAGATTTTTTCACTGAAATTGAAAGATATAGAAAATTTAATGGAGTATTTTAAGGCATCATACTTCAATTANTTAAATTTAAATTGCTCAGAAGGGGTGTAGTCCCATAAATTCTTCAAAATTAGTTAAATCTGAAGCACTGAAAGCCAGTCTCCTAAATATCTTTAAGGCTGTTTATAGTAATTAAGGGCTTCCTAGGTGGTGCTAGTGGTAAAGGACCTGCCTGCCAATTCAGGAGACACAAGAGACGTGGGTTTGATCCCTGGGTCAGGAAGATCCCCTGGAGAAGGGTATGCCAACTCTCTCCAGTATTCTTGCTTGGAGAATCCGAAAGACAGAGGAGCCTGGCTGGCTAGAGTCCATAGGGTCACACAGAGTTGGCCACGACTAAAGTGACTTAGCATACACGAACGCATAGTAATTAAAATAAACCTACAGAAAAGACAGTGTTTTCATTTTATGCTAAACTAGTAAGAATAATTCCTGGAATACAAAATTTAACTTCAATTTTCTCAGATATTAATTAAGAAGAACGAAAACAACAGAATAAAGAGAATTTTTTTTATTTCGAACTAGAAAAAAGTGGTAACTGAAAAAAAAAATCAAGGCTTTATCTGGAGAATACATATTTGGGAAAATTAAAGCCACTTAAATTAAGAAAAAAACAAACAATATATAATAAAACAACAAAAGCAGCATACATAATCATTTGGTGACATTTCTCACCCCCCCTGAAAAACTGAAGTGGCTTATTAAAGATGCTCGATTCTCATGTTAGCTGTATTTCTCATGTGTTGCTGGCTCTGCAGGTCATAAGAGTTAATTCCTCCAAATTATCAGTTAACAAAACAAACCAAGTAAAGAACAGACAGTGGAAAGAAAAAACTTTAGACATAAATTACACTGTGGTAAGCTTTCACAGTACAATTAAAAGAATCCTTGAGTACCCTTAGTCAATATTCATTACCAACAATATTATGATAGAGTGATGCATTGTTTCATCACCCAGGTTATTTAAAAGAGAATGAAATTCAGATAAGGAGTTATCTATCATGAAGGATTATGATATCTGATTTAAAAAATCTGTTTCTATTTCTATTGATTTTTGCTTTAAATTTAGCCTGGCTTCAAATCTAAAGGGTTGAGATTATAATTATGTATTTATATTATATTAGTGACTGAACACATGCACACATATTATATTATTAGTTTCCTGAAGAGGCACAACAATGTATCCAAACAGGTGGCTGGAGCCTTGGGTTTGAATATCAGATTGCATGATCTTGATAATTTGCTTAACTTCCATGGCCTCAGTTGCTTCAACTTAAAATGACGAGAATATGCAAAAGCCCAAAGGGTCTTTGAGCTCTGCTATTTCTTGAACTACACTTTGGAACATATATTACAATTCATTACTTCCTAAAAGTGTTAAATATGTCTTAATAAGTTTCAAAGAATAGGAAGCATATGTAAAATCAGACCATACATCTTGGGATGAATAAGGACCATAGATAGATATGCTATTTTCTCACAACACAACACAGCAAGAGTGTTCCCAAAGAATGACAATAAACTCCACACAGGAGCATTAAGTAACAGGAAATATCTGTGGAGTTGATGATAACAACTACTTCATTATTCACATTGAAAGATATACTTGTTCTGGAAAGTTATTGACTTCAATTTGGACAAACAAGCCCCTCAGCTGGGGATGAAGAACTAAATGGACCACCAGTTTCTATAAGTTGAGAAGAAAAAGCAGGAGAGAGGCTGCTTTATGAGTCAGTTCACGTTTGGCAACATCTGGTTGTGTCTCATCACATTGCAAATTTATGACCCTGGAAACAACATGTTGATGTTGATGATCCTTTACGAAGAGAAGCCTGAACTATAAGCTTATGACCAGAGCAGTGGCAAGAGGCTGTGGCTGTGTTCTCTGATCTGACAACTCCCTGGCTTGGGTCAAACAACTAAAGACTTGGACTGCTGGCCCTTCCTAAACAATGTCATGGATGAATATTGAGTGAAGAGGACTAGCTGACAGAAGAGCAGAAGGTTATTAGGAAGTTAAGGCCTGGCTTCCCCCAGGAAAATTGTAGTGAGATTTAGCAGAGGCCACACTGCACAGAAGTCAAGAAGTGAAGACCTATCACAAGTCAAATTTGCAGTATTTAACTCCTACAATGGCAAATTAATCAAATTACAAGAAAAAACTACTCTCTGAAAATATTGGGGTTTGCTTTTAGATAAGTCTGAAACTCCAAGAACCAAAGGCATACCGTGTGTAAGTGTTATAATAACTTTAGACTTCTCATCACAGCCGTGTTACAAGATAAGATATATTTCAGCTCACAAGCACTATGTTTTTAACAGCAAAAAGACAAGATCTTGTCCATGAAGAATTCACCTCTGAGAAATTCATTCTCTCAAATCAAACAGAAGACTCTAAAAATTTCTCTTAAAATGCATTAAAAATATACCTCAATATTTGCTTGACAATGTAGGCAATGGAAGAATTATAGTATTTCTGCATGTTATATTTAAATGTCTTATTTTTAAGACTGCTGGTAAAAGAAAGCAGAATAAAGCGTTGTTCTATGCCATTCGCTGAAACTGGCTCCATAGAAGTAAAAACATTTTTGTTTTTAAGAGAAAATTCCACTTCCCACAAAGATAAGAAAATTCGCCAAACAGAGTAAAAACTGTGCATTTAGACATGCTGTGAAATAACACATACTACTCCAGATCTCATTCAGTGTGCCATATTTTCCTGCAATAAGTTAGAGTCTTGAAAGATTCAAGCAATGATTTCTCTGGAGTGATGAGAAATGGGTGTATATGTTTTAAGGGAGGTGGATATAAGTCATAGAAGGCATTTTTAGAGCAGTTCATTTCCAGGAAAATAATATAGTTGAAAGCTACTCATGGAAGGATTTGTCCATATTTGCCAAATTCATTCACCACACACCCTCTCAGGAAACATAAGGGGCAGAATATTAGAAAGAGAGAACTGCACAGTAGGTAACACTGAAGTTGCTGACAAGAGTCAACTGAATAGAGATATATAAAAATCTACTAAAACAAGCAAAATAAGATAAATAAAATATTTAATGAGTCACATAGTCTTCTTAACAGGGTAAACTATTCACCTCAAAATGTGAACTTGCCATGCTCAGGAGATTTTTTCACTGAAATTGAAAGATATAGAAAATTTAATGGAGTATTTTAAGGCATCATACTTCAATTAAAGTGTTTCTGAATTTCCTAGTTCATTTTATCAATTGATCTTTGTTAGTGGGATTAGGTGAAATTCTCAAAATTCAAAAAGATACATGCACCCCAGTGTTTATTGTAGCACTCTTTACAGTAGTCAGGACATAAAAGTAACCCAAATTTTCATCAACAGAGGAATGGATAAAAATGTAGTACATATATACAACAGAATATTACTCAACTATAAAAAGAATGAAATAATGCTATTTGCATCAACAGGGATGGACCTAGAGATCATGATACTGAGTGATGTAAGTCAGAGAAAGCCAAATATGATATCATCCCTTACATATGATAGCTAAAAAAAAAAGCACAAATTATTTTATTTACAAAACGGAAGTAGTCACAGATATAAAAAGCAAACTTATGGTTACCAAAGGGAAAAGGAGGAGGGAATAAGCTGGGAGACTGTGACTGACATACATACACTACTATACATAAAACAGATAACTAATAAGGGTCTCCTGTATAGCACAGAGAACTCTACTAAATACTTTGCAATGGCCTATATGGGAAGAGTCTAAAAATGGGTGGACACATGTATATGTATAACTGATTCACTTTGTTGTACACCTGAAGTTAAAACAATTATACAT
>SJYV01022150.1:0-13185 GCA_006410875.1 Neotragus pygmaeus | reverse complement strand
GCTGGAAGCTCCCCAGCCAATCACCCCTTCATGCATCTGTCACCCCTTCTCACCTCTCCCTTCCTGTGCTGCCTCACCTCTCCCTGGCCCCTCCTCCTGGGATCTCACATTTTCCTGAGGCCCCCTTCTGGCTCCGCCCAAGTGGTGCCGTTAATCGTCACTCCCTTGAAGAGACAAGCAAAGCTCCCGGCCTCCCTGATGGGTGTGATTCTCGCTCCCATTCATAGGTGTGCAAGGGTGCTTCGGGGAGGCTTCTCTGCTCCAAAGGTCCTGGACCTGGGCACACTATCCCCAGTGAGAAGGGTTGCAGTACCACCCCGTGCTTCCTAAAGGTGTGAAGTGCTAAGAGTTTGCCAACTACAACATTCCTTACCAAATAAAACTCTTAATTTAAAGAAAACATTAATTTGCCAATGATAAGAAGTGAAATATCATTTGGACAAACTTTAAAGTGAGATCCAGGTCCTAGGTACAGTCAGATACCATGACGCTAATCTTAGTCACAAGTATACCCAAAGGAGGCCTTCCTGGGATTTTGGATCAACTGCCCCGGACCTTCTCATGTTACCGCTTCCCAGTTCCACCAGCTATCACCCAAACAGCGTTTTGTGAAGCTGAAACTTTGGCTGTCTTAGTAAAAGCATATTAGTGGTTATTTTCTGCTACACCTGAGAAGTGGTTGCCAGACCCTGTTCCCACCCCACGAGATGTGGCGACGCAGCAGGCAGGCCTAAGCATGTCTACGACCTGCGGCCCTGGGCCTGCCTTCTACCCTATCAGGAGAGTCCTCCCACCCGACAGCTTCTCTCCAGGTCTCTGCAGGTTTGAATCAGGCTTTGTCTGAAGACCTAATTTGCTCTGAACACCTAATACAGAGATGGCAAACAGATTTCGTGTTGTTCATTAACTCTGACTGATTGGAAGTGGCTGCCTGGAGCGCTTATCAATTAGCAAAGACTGTTAGGTGTGTGCGTGTGTATATGAATGTGAATGTGTGTATGCATACATGCGTGGGTGTATTTTTGTGTGTGTGCTGGGGGGGGGTGGTACGGCATTCATGTCAGATATTTGTCATCATTGACTTAAGATGCTCTTTAACTCTCTCCATAACTGGGTGTCACCTTTACAACCTGAATTCTGTGCCTTCGAATTTTTCCTGCAGTGGCTGAGTCAGAAAATCTCAACTAAAGTATTTCTAAAAAAACCCAACTCTTAAACAGCCCTGGGCTGGGTGTTCAGAGGTTTCTGCCCAGAGTGTGGTAGTCAGCATTAGTGCAGAAAGTGTAAGCTCTGACACCCTGGGAACAGCAAGCTGACTGATGACGGGGACAGTCCCGCTCTGCAGATCCTGCACCAGGGACAGTGTGACACAGGGTGGAAGCCCTGAGCAGCAACTCTTAGTTGTGGGGTGACTGCGAGTGTGCCAGAGCTCAGGGCCAAGGCCACGGGGCACCAGCCAGAAGGTGTGATCAAGACTGTCTCCTGCAGCCTGACTGACCCTGGCTTCCACGGGGCTCTTGAAAGCCCAGGGCCATTCATGATTCTTTCTGCAGAATGGAGCTCAACAGGGATGTCCCAGGTCTGGAAACACGGCAGCTGGAGCCTAGTGCAGGTCTGATCCAAGAAGGCACAGACAGTCTGCCTGGAGATAAGGGTAGGTGACCTAGAAGGAGACCTCAACAGAAATCTGATTTGTGAAGAATAACTTTTGGGGCCTGAGGTCACTGGAGCTCCTATAATCACTCCCCTTTCATTCAACGCACAGGCCTGTCACAGATGAATCTTGCAAAGACCTCTTCCGCGTGAAGATCCAAGATTCCCATGATCATTCTGTCACCTGTTGCATAAAGTTACCACCCTCTCTGCTGGGAGATCTTCCCCAGAGGCCGTGTGACCTGCTCCTTCATCACCTCCCTTGCTCAAATGTCACCTCAGGGATACCTTTCTCAACCACTCTATTTTAAATTGTTCCCTGTGGTAGCTGCATGATGGCCCTTAAAGATATGCATGTCCTAATTCGGGAACCTGTGAATGTTACCTTCTATGGCAAAGAGGACTCTGTAGATGTGGTTCAGTTAAGGATCTCGTGATAGAAAGGTGATCCTGATCATCTGGGTGGGCCCAATGCCATCACCAGGATTATTATAAAACAGAGCAGGATAGAAGTACTTTACAGAGAGAATGCAATGTGACGATGGAAGCAGAGACTGGCGTGATGCAGCCACAAGTCCACAAGTGCCAGCAGCCTCTAGAAGCCAGCAGAGTCAAGGAAAAGATTATCACCCAGAACCTCCAAAAGGAACCTGATGCTGACCAAGAGATTGATTGGCCCAGTGAGACTGGTATGGGATTTGTAGTCTCAGAACTGTTGAAGAGAATATCGTTGTAGTTGCTAAGCCATGTCCGACTCTTTGTGACTCCCATGGACTGTAGCCTGCCAGGCTCCTCTGTCCGTGGGATTTCCCAGGCAAGAATATTGGAATGGATTGCCATTTCCTTCCCCAGGGGATCTTCCAGAACCAGGAATTGAACCCAGGTCTCCTGCATTACATGTGGATTCTTTACCACTGAGCCACCTGAGAAGCAAGCCCATTGAAGAGAATAAATACATTTGTGTTAAACCACCGAGTTTGAGATTACATGTCACAGCAGCCACCAGAAATGAATACTCAGCTGTGTGACTTCCCCCTACATGCCCCTTCCTGCTTTATTTTCTCCCCCAGCCTTATCTGACACCTTGCATTTTTCTAGTCAGGTTCATCAGTTTCCTTCACCAGGTGTCAGCTTCACAGGGAGGGAACCTTGTCTGTTGTATTCTCTGATGGATCCCCAGTGCCATCATCCAGAGCTGCTTTTTGTGAAATGAATGAATCAGCATGAGTGGGGACTCTGCTTCAGCCCCAGAGCAGGGCAGCCTCTCTCTCACTGGGTCCAGGCTTCCATAAGACTTGGAGGGCCCATTCCATCCCGATCTTCAGTGGACCTTGTCCAAGGCCACCTCTGGAAGCCTTAGATCCTGAGAAGAGGCATGTGAGTGGCCCACAAGAGCCAGGGTATGATGTACAGGTAAGGTTCCGGTAACTGGAAGGCCCCATTTCACTAGTCCTATCCTACAGGTCTGGCAGGAGCACCCTGGTTGGGGACCACAGCATCCTCAGCCTCAGCTTCCTCCTCTCTAAACAAGGATAATATCATGACCCAACCAAGGTGTATGGCCAGAACTAAGTAAGATAAATAGTTGCTAATTCACACTCAGTGCTGCAGTCCATCGGGTGGCAAAGAGTCGGACACGACTGAACTGAACTGAATCCACGCTCGCTTTAGTGAGGTGTCACTTATTGTTATTTGGGGTGAGCAGCTTGCTGCTAGTCCATTTCAGAGAAGTGTGGGGTCCAGGCTTGTCTTTGTAGTGCTCAGAAGGGTAACAGGTTGAGGTGGGCCCCCTGA
Source organism: Neotragus pygmaeus (assembly GCA_006410875.1). NCBI lineage: Eukaryota > Metazoa > Chordata > Mammalia > Artiodactyla > Bovidae > Neotragus > Neotragus pygmaeus. The sequence continues at coordinate 9,738 of SJYV01022150.1, read as the reverse complement.
GTGACCTTGGGTTTGTCCTGGAGCCATCGTCCCAGGAATCCTCCCCTGAATGGATACTGATCTAGACTGCAGGAAGAACTAGCCACTTCCTGCTGGGAGCTCGAGCTGACAGGCCCTTCTTCACTCTCTGCCAGCATCTTTCCTCAGGGATGTTGAGTTAGCTGGTGTTACAGAGCAGTTCCCCAAGAACCTCTGAGTCCTCCAGGGCTTCCTCCTCATTGCCTTCTGGACATAACCTTACAAGTTAGGACATGAGTGCTGAGGGCACCAGCGGTGACATCTTAGGTCCAAGTCTATGAGAGCTCTCAGGCACCAGGCCCTTCACTCCAGAGCAGAAAGCCACAGCTGCAGGGCGGGGAGGGGAGTGAGTGCGGGAGTGGACGTTGGGTGGGGCTCTAACCTGGCCTCTCCTCCAGCTGTGGCTGTGAGCCACCCTGCCTCCACCCTGAGTTGCTCTCAGATCCAGTCCCCAGCAGTGTCAGCAGCGGACGCCCTCGCCTGCCCTCCCCTCTGGGAGGGTCTGTCCAGCAAAGTGAGGATTCCTAAGAAAGGGCCCTCTCAATCCCCACTGCTGAGTTAAACTTGTCCCAGGGTAGAGGGCCCTGTCCGGGAAGGCTCCGTCTCTGGGGGAGAGGCCAGGGAACCGCCGTGACTCGGAAGGAGGGGGGCCCAGGCCGGGGGAGCCGGGTCCCAGGGTGGCTGTAGAAGCTGTGCTGTGAGAGGAGCGACAGCTGAGGTCTTGACGGTGGTTGGGTGGTGGGGGCCGGGATGGTGCTGGGAACAGACTAGTCCAGCTCTGACTCTTGCTGGCCGTGCAATCTTGGACAGAAGACCACTTTCTAAGCCTTGGTTTACTCATCTGTAAAATGAGGACAATAAGAGTCCCGATCGAATATGACTGCTGTGAGGCACAACTCACGTGAGAATGACCAAGTACGTGGTCTGGCAGGGTGCCTGGCGTGAGGTTAGCACTCAGCGAAGGCGATGACAGCCAGGGTGACGATGATGACAGCAGCGGCTTCTGTGGCCCAAGGACTGCATTGCTCTATCCCAGGACACAGCCAGCCTCTCCCTGTTTCCCATGGGATGCGGGGGAGGGAAGGGTGCTCCAGCATCTCCGGGGCAGAGAGGGCCCTGCTCTCCACGGTCTCAGCTCTGACCCCACTCTCTCTGGCCAGGACAGCAGATCTGGGCACACAGGAGCTGGGGGAGAGGGGACAGGTAGTGGCGGAACCTTACCTTGGTTGTCGTAGGAAGTGATGACCTGGGTCTGCTGGGCATGCTGCTTCTCCACCAGGTTTCCTGTTGAAGGAAGACAAGAGGGGCCTGCAGTGACCATGGGCCCCAGGGTAGGATGGACTTTTCCCTGGGCAGAGCAGAGAGTTGCCAGGCTGGGTATCAACACGTGTGAGTCAGTAGAATCTTACATCTGAACACAGAGGCAAGTACCTAGTGCGCGTACACACAGCCTCTCACTCTTGCTGGGGGCCAGCAGAGGTTAGTTTCTCTTCCATAAGCTGGGCACGCCTCCCACAGGCTAAGCGACCACCGCTCCTGACTTTGGTGCAGCCAGGCCCGTTTCCATAGCACAGTGTGAGGCCTCCCTGATCTCCACACCTTTCTACGGAGCAGCCTGGAAGGTTCTTATCTCAATCATGGGCCCGTGGCTTTAACTGGTTAACTTTTTGCCAAAGACCCCATGGCCAGGTGAGACCCTGGGCTTGAACCCAAGTCTCCTAAGTCTGAATGCAGCCTCCAACCTCTCTCTGAGAGGAATGGAGGGTTCCCTGCTCCTACTCTAGCCTCGGAGTTGGGGTGCTTGCAGTTTGGTTCAGGTTCACCAACATTTGCAGGGCACCTGCCATGCATTGGCGATATTCGTGTCTCTGGGACACAGAGCCATGCTTAGCCTCGTGGAGTCAGGCTGCTATGGAGACATGCCCAGCTCCTGCCATAGACCGTGCCGGGGTGCCCCCTGCTCCTTCTGTGGGAAGTACTGCCTCCCCTCCATCTCTGCTGCACATGTATGGCTGCTGTGGTGGTCTGGTCTTGCCCTTGAACCTCGGCTTCAGAGGGGCAGGGATGAGGCTAGGGACGGGCCACTACCACCCCGGCCTGCCATCTTCTCCCCTGGCCTCCCGCTGAGCTGCAAAAAGGCTGTTGGACCTGTCCCTGGAAGTGATCGCTGGCACAGGTGCAAGCGTGCCTCTGGAGCACTGGCCCGATTTGGCTCTGTTCATATGTCATCGCTTGTATACCTAACCAGAGCTGCCACTCAGCATTTCCATGCCATGGGCCAGGCAGAAGCCGGTCGCAGTGGGCTGGTGGCTCACTGAGCTGGGCTGGATTGCTATCCTCCTTGGGGCGGCGGGTCTTGCCCGGGGAAGCCCACCCGCTCTAGGCTTCTCTGTAGCAGGCCCAACCAGGTCAGTTAGCCCCATGAAGGCTGAGGCTGGTCAGCTGGGCAAGGGTCAGGACCACTGTGTGTGCCAACTCAGGGTGAAGCAGTATGTGCTAGGCTGGAGCTCCAGGCCAGACCCAGGCGAGGACAAAGAGGCCACCTCCTGTGGGCACAGCTGGCTGTAATCTTTGCTCGGCTGGAGGGTGGAGGAAACAGGATCTGGGAAGGGAATCCTCAAGAAGGATGATTGGCTGGCATTAGCTGCTGTAAGGGTATTTATAGTCATGGCTGCACAACTGGTTTCCCTGTGGCGTGGGGCATTAGTCCCTGTGCTGCTAGGCAGACTTCAGCCAGGACCAAGGAAGGCAGCCAATCACAGCAGGGGAAGCCCGTTGCTGGGCAAGCTGAAGGCTCAGCCCAAACACCTGCTGCTCGGAAAAGTTCGGAGTACTTGGACTCCCCCAACCCTGCCAGCACCTCAGCCAGAGGAGTGCATGGGTAGCAAGAGAGGGGACCAACAGCATGTTCAGCCACATTCGTGCATTCTCCACCAAGTACAAGCCAGCAGCTGCTTCCTTCTCAGGTGAAAGCCGTCCAGTTTCCAAGGCTGGGCACCATGCTGGTCACCAGGGCTGGGTGACCTGGGCACCAGCAAGGCAAGTGTGTACCCAGGACCTCACCATCAGAAAACGCAGAAAGAAGCTGTAGTTTTAACTTCTGCTTGCATGCAACCATGTCACTTGAAAAAATAAATAAAATTTTACTTCAAGTTAATTTTAAATTACACATGTTGGCAGAGTGATGGGATCCTCTTTCCCAAGCTCAAGGCCTCTATACGGTCTCTCTCCAGCCCTGCATTTACCTAAAAATCTCTGGCGTGCTGCAATTCATGGGGTCGCGAAGAGTCGGACACGACTGAGCGACTGAACTGAACTGAACTTAGGTGATTTTGCAAGAACTACTTTAAGCATTCTCTTTCTTAGCTAGCACCAAGTACCCACTCCACATCTTTAAGAAGAGTCTTGTAATAGTTACCATATCTTTTTGTGTTTTGTTATGTTTTTCCACTAATCTTCCCTCAAACCCAGAATCCTGAAAGATGGTAAAAACGGGATGAATTCAGTATACTTCAGTCCTCTCCTAATGTAATAACATGCCCAAGAAGCCATAAGATGAATTTCCAACAACTCAGGTGAAGTAGGAGCTGTAACAAAGACGTGGTGTCCTTTTCCTCCTACACAACCCACTTGCTCTCCACGCACCCGCACACTGGCGGGGCATGCCTGCTTGCATGGGGTGCTTTGTGCTTCTGACGGTGTCCGGTTTCTTGGAAGTCTGATTCTTTTTGTAATTCTCATGAACCCACAGCACAGTTTTGCTAACTTAGCTGTCCATTTAGGTAGAGCCAGAACTGGTGTGTCTCCCATCTGATGGTCCCACCCCAAGGATAAGGAAGACATCCCATGCATGCATGCCCATCAGCCAGGACTCCGAGGATGGTCCCTGGTTGGGGAAGGTGTCTTGAGGATGAGTTATCTCCATGTATAGCACAGGGGACACAGGCAAGCTCTTCGCCTCCAGGGTGCTGAGACTTGGCTGTGGTGAATGGCATTATGATGCAATCATTCTAACATGGCCCCAGGAGGGCAGGCATTCCTGACTATTCCATTCACAGTTTCATCTCCAACTGGAACACTTCCCAGAACCAAGTAATCACTGTACACCTTTACTGAGGGAATGAATGAGTGAATTCACTTTTAGAAGTTCGTCCTTTCCTTCTGCTACTGTCAGAAGGATGGCAGAACATGGGTGCTCAGTCTTGTTCATTTGGGGTCTTGTTTCTCCATTTGTGGACAGTCATGGGGGATGGGTCCTTCCCACTGGCATTTGATGAGTCAGTCATCTGATCCTGGGGCTCAGATAGCCGGAGTCTGACTAAGCCCCCTACTGGGGCTCTGGGAGTCGAGGTCTTATTCTTGCTAGAATTCTCACATGCCCCCAGGGCAGTCCCACAGTATTTGTCCATGGAGGCTGGGCTTATGAATCCAGAAGGGCCAGAATAAGGCCCAGTATAATGGTCCATGCATGGCACTGCCAGAGAAATCCTGGGCTTGCAGGGTGACTGACGCCTGGCACCATGCAGAGGTGGCTTTGGAAGCTGGGATTTCTCTCAGATCTTATTGTATTCTGGGTTCCAGGCCAGGAGTTACAGAACCCTGGACTGGCATTTTCCCAGGCCTTGAGTAACACCACCCAAGGCAGGCCACTGTCTTCTCTGTTTAGAAATATTTTTAAAAGATGGATGCCCTGCATAACCTGGGAAGCCCCTCCCCTGGGGACACACCCAAGTCCATTATCCCGAACGATGCCAAGGTTTTCTTTATAGCTCAGCCAGTGAACAAGTGGGTGCTCAAGTTGGTAGCATTGCCCCCTCAACAGCCTCCAGGAAACTGGGGGACCTGGTGCCAAGGGAAAGCTTCCAGGGTCGTGGTGGCCCCAGAGGCCTGGCTGAGTCACGAGCGGCCACTGTCTGAGTGGTCAGACGTCCGGGCCAGTCATCAAACAAGTGAAACCCAGCATTCACAGACACTTTTCAATGTGTTGAATTCAAGAGATTGGAAAGAAAATAAAATGAAGATGAGAGAATTTACCACGTAGGTCATTTCCTTCTAGTTTCGGCCATCTCCGGATTCCGTTCCCGACGCCTTGAAGTCCTGTGAAGTGACAAAGACGAACATGAGGCCCTCTGTGGAAGGAGACTCAGACCAAGTGCACCAGTTGTGGATGGATCTGAGCTAAAAGTGGAATGTGGCTCTTTAGGGATCTGAGAGAGGCTGCCCACAAACGAGAGGAACGAATGCAACCCTCTACATATAAAACATTAAAGAAAATATTGCCATGGTAGTTTTCAGGGGTGGTGGTTGCTTATTAGGATCATTCAGGGAGCATTTTCACAATGGAGATGCCTCTTTGTCATGCCCACGTTTCCACTGCATAAGTATGGGAGCATTATTGTGAAGACATCTGCTAGATTCTTCACCTGCTAGAAGACACTCATTTTGCCTACCTATTTCTGTGTGTGGTGAACCTTCTTCCACTTTGAGAGTCCTAAGGTAGGGTGGGAAGTGGGCAAAGATGGAAAGTGATGGATCTTTATGGGAACTGAGAGTGACGGTTGCCTGCTCTCCCAGCCACTTGCAGCTAGAGCAGGGACCCTGAGTGGCCGAGGCATCCGCTGAGATGTACCTGTGTCTCACTCTATCTCGGGACCTGGTGAGGCAACTGGGAAGGGAATGGAAGTGGCCCTCTCTCTCTCTTTCTGGCGGCAGCTGGAAGTGGTGGCCACAAGGTCAAGTTCCTGGCACAGAACTGGCATATATTCTGGCAGTGCAAGCAGCTGCAATAAAATCAAGTTGCTGGCGTGGAAGGAGCATCGAGGGCTCCTTGGTGGCAGCAGAGGCCTCCTCACCAAGCCAGTCCTGCTCTGCAGCCTATGGCCATTCCTGGAAGCTCAGCCTCCAATATGAATCTCCAGCCATTTTCTACCATTCTGAGCACCCCCAATCCTTTCTTGACACCCTTCTCTTCTGCAGAGCCCTCCATAGTCAGCATCTGGGACCTACCACTCAGAACCCTCACTGACACCCAGGGAGTGGAAAGCACATGTCCCATCGACTTTGGGGAGAAATTCTGAGGTATTGAAACTTTTTCAGACCTGGTGCAGGCAACTTTAGGCTGCCTCCTCTATGAAGAATATGCAACAGGAGTTGAGGGCTTTCAGGAGTGTTTCGGAGAAGCATGGCTCTAAGGAAATGGCTAGGAAAATGCTAGGGCCCTGCAGAAAAGGAAAAGGCATCTCTGCCACCTTGCGGCCCAATACCTGGTGCACACACTCCATCCCTCCTTGTGCCCCTTAATCTTTTCTGCCACAAGGACACAGCAGAAAGCCACCTGCTCACACCCTCAGTCAGTCCTCTGCCCGTGAAAGTAACCAAGCTTCACTCTCCTGACACAGAGCATAGACCCTCCTTTGTAGAGCCGGGAGGATTCCCTGCCTGGCAGGCCCTGGAGTGGGAGCAGACCAGAGGACCTGACACACTTGGAAGAGGGGGAGGGGTGTGTTTTGGATTTTTGTGCACCAGCAGGAGGCCTTGGAACGAGCTGGTCTTGTTCAGCATTTCTCCTCCTTGGCTTGTCCCGAGGAGTGGGCCCATGTGCTGGCTTAGCTAGGGGTCTCCTGGACATCACTGCTGTCCAGCGGGCCTTGGAGACCATGTGCTCTCCCTCTGCTCCAGCTCACAACTGTCTGATTGTCAATAAATGACACGGTCTCTCTGCTTCTATAATGTTTGGAAGAAACTTCCATCAGGAAAATATTTGGAGCAACATATCAGCAGAGAGGGCTCAGGAAACAGGGGTCTTCTTTCTCTGAGTCATGATCACGAGTGTGAAGTGCATTGGTCTGGCGTCACGTAGGGTTTGTGCCCGGTGCTGGACGCTTCACTGAGCAGTCCGCATCGCCGGCGTCTCAGGGCCTTCTCTGTGTTCTCCACCCTCTTTCTAGTGTCAGAATCTTTTGGAAAAATGTGATCAGAGCAGGCGAGGGAGGTGGGGACTCATGGGCTGACCTGGAGCTGTGCCTTGTGGGGGGCCTCTGGCCTCTGGACCACAGTCCGTGCAGTAGTGGGCAGCCACATTCTGTCAAGGAAGGCCCGGCAGCCTCTGTCAATTTCCTCAGTACAAATACTCTAGGCAGGCCGTGTCCCCTTCTCCCAGGGGCGGCTCTGAGAATAACAGAACCAACAAACCCAAACAACTGCTAGGCCTCAAATCCCTCTGGAGACTGGGTGCCTGTCAGCATTCTCGGCTCTCCACCACCTCTTTTCTCTCCCCTGCCTGCCTCCCCTGGACATCACCAGGAGCTAAGGGGCAGCTGCAGCCTGCGTGGCCTGGGGTGGGGGTGGCGGGCAGAGCCATCCATGTCCCCACTGCTACCACAGGGGGGGGTGGAAGGCACGTATTCAATGTGCACAGGGGCTGTGGGGATAGAAGAGTTGGGGACAGACTTCGAGGAGCACTGGAGCTAGAAGGGAGACAGGAGGCAGAAGTTTTACCTTGAGGGCTGTGAAACTTCACTTCCAAAGAGCCAGGGCACACTCCGTCTAGTGCACTGCACACCAGGCTCCTCAAGAGCTCCTGAGGGCTTCCTCAGAGACAGGGACTGGGGGCTCCCAGATGTCTGAGGGGCCGATTTAACCTCTAATAATATCCTTCTCCACTTTTCTCACATTGTTTCCCTGTTCTCTGGAGAGTACAGGGGCCAGGGACCTGCTTTCCACAGCCACTCTGGGAACAGTCGCTTTATTTTACCAGTATCTCCTTCCCCGGAAAGTCTGCAGGACAATTAAAATCATAGCTGAGCCGAAGTGGGGAGAGCAGCCTAATGCCCCCCAGCTTGTGTGCCTTTCACACCTGGCACGCCTTCTACTGTTGGAAGCTGGGAGAGCGCTCAAGTAGTGAGGCCATGATTTGTGCAAGGACACCAAGGGAGGGCCCCATCTCAAAGTTTCTGACTCAGTGCACGAATTCCCCGGGGCCCCCTGTGCGCTGCAATGTGGCCCGTGGGGAGCAGGCCTCGGGCATGCAGGATTCAGAATTCATGTCCTTTTCCTCCAGGGCATCTTCCAACCTGATCTGCACCCTTCAAACAGTGACCAAGAGGAAACTGGCTCCCGGGGTGACGGAAGCACCGCAGGCATGCACGGGAGTCAAGCCGGGGCAATCACGGGGCTACGCGTTGCCACAGGACGCCAGAGCCGCAGCGCTGAGGCGCAGCCAGCTTTGGGGAGCAGTTCGGCCTCGCTGACCTCGTTCCGGGGGCGCCTGGGGCGCCCCCCGGCGGGCAGGCCCTGGGGGGAGGAGGTCGCGGGACCGGGGGCCGGGGCGGCCCGAGCGCGGTTTACCTCCTCTGCGCGGCGGCGGCGCGCCCGGGTCCGCCGGCCGGTCCGAGTGCGCGCCCTGAGCGGCGCGCCGCTTCTCCGAGTGCACGATCAGCAGCATGTCGATGGACACGGCGTTGCTGTCCTTCTTCAGCTCCATGGTGCCCCCCGCTCCTGCCGGTGCGCGGCGGCCGCTCGCGAGCCTGCTTGCGCTGCAAATGGCCCGTGCGCGCCGCTGCCCGGCGCGGGAGAGCGCGAGGGCGCGGGAGAGGGCGCTCCCCGCCGCCCGGCCGCGGCGCTGCGTTTCGCTGACTCTGCCAAACTCGCCATTAGGGCCCGCCCGGGAGGGCGCTACCCTTATGAAGCGACTCTAAGTCACCTTTGAAAGGAAATCCCTGGCCGTCCGCGCTCCGGAGCCTCCCTCCCCGCGCCCCTTGCTTCCCGGCCCGGCCGGCAGGCCACTGCCCCATCCCGCGATCCCCGGGGCCTCCCCGAGATACTCCACAGAAGACCTCAGAAAGCCGAGGCAAATACAGAAACCGCACAGTGCTGTCAACGGGAGAGTCAGTGCGGTAAAAGAGAAACGGCAAGGGGCTTCAGATTCCACTGCGAGATGCGGCGAAATTGCCGAGTTTTGCGCTTGGCGCCACTCTTTCCCCGAATGGGGTTGGAGGTCGACAGCTCCTTCCGTTAGAGGGAGACAAGTAGGATGTTGAGGTCGGGACCACCGCCCCGTTATGGCCCCACAAGAACTTGGAACTTGCCCAATGGACATCAGCCTAACCGTCCTCTCTGGCCTTAAGTGAAAGTCTTAACATCTCTGTACCTTCTAGAAGCCTGGCTCTAGCCCTGTTGGCAGAGGGGAGGGGGAGAGGAGGAGGCTGGGTGCAGGAAGAAGCCTGCTTGGGCCGCGGTCAGGGAGCTGGACCTGAAGGCCAGTCTATTTTTAGCGAGGCCGGGCCTGCCCAGCCAGTAGCACCGCGGGGCCTTGGCTCTGGGACTCAGGAGTGTTTACAGCGCATCTGCTTGGTAGCCTTTGGCACTGTGGGCCTACCCGCCTGGGCCAGACCCTAACTTGACTTTCCACCGTTAAGAAATACCATGCAGCTGGAGGCCTTTGCTCTGGGACCCTCTTTGCTGGGGAGTTGAGTGACCCCACCTTGCACCATGACCCCTGGAAGCTCCCCCACCTCTTGGAGGCAGACCTTACGGCACAGGCCTGGGTTCTACACTTGCTGCCCCTGTTCCCTTGGAAAAGCCACTTCCCCCGCATTTGGTCACCTGTGCCGTGGGCATAACTCAGACCCTCACCAGGCCGCTGTGACAGTGACGTGCGGGTGAAGTGCCTGATGCGCCATAAGTGGTCTTCAAGTCGTAGCTGTCATTGTTCCCTCATTC
>SJYV01022146.1:12500-46700 GCA_006410875.1 Neotragus pygmaeus | reverse complement strand
TTCTCCAGGCAAGAACACTGGAGTGGGTTGCCATTGCCTTCTCCAATGCATGAAGGTGAAAAGTGAAAGCGAAGTTGCTCAGTCGTGTCAGATCCTCCGCGACCCCGTGGACTGCAGCCCACTAGGCTCCTCGGTCCATGGGATTTTCCAGGCAAGAGTACTGGAGTGGGGTGCCACTGCCTTCTCCTAATAGAGCATTATCAAAGTTTAATTTTGATTCTTTATACTTACATACATTTATCATTTTAATGAAATCTCTTCATAATTTTCTGTAATATCTCAAATTATAAATTAATCAAATGCCTACTGTATATATTTTCATGGCTGTTCTGTTGGCATTTTGGTTACAGCTTGTCTGTATGTACTGAAATGAGATATGGTTAAAAATTCCCTAAAATTTGTATTTTAGCTTTTTATTAACCATATTTTGCCTTGGTAGATAACTCTCAACCTGTAAATATTGTTCGCTGTTCTTTCTTCTGTTACTTTTTCCTGAAAATTGTTTTACTTTGACTCCTTTCAACATCTGCCTTAGTATGCTGTTTTTTAGAATTCTATGTTTTACTTCAGCAAAGGAAAGAGAATAGATGAGGCATATGTGACAACACGTTAGTAATTGTTGGAGATGAATGGTCATTTGTCTTCATTATATTCTTCTCTATATAAGTTAAACATCTTTTATTATAAAAAGATGCATTTTTAAAATATGTTATATGCATTTTTTATCCTCTGCAAATTTAGTTTCAGAGACTTCTCAGTTAGTTTCATGATTCAGACATGTTCTTGGNTTGTCTTCATTATATTCTTCTCTATATAAGTTAAACATCTTTTATTATAAAAAGATGCATTTTTAAAATATGTTATATGCATTTTTTATCCTCTGCAAATTTAGTTTCAGAGACTTCTCAGTTAGTTTCATGATTCAGACATGTTCTTGGTTTTATGAATTCCCATTCATAAAAGCATTGGTTTTAGAAAGCAGTCATCTAAAATTCAATTTCTGGTCTCAGCACCTTTTTTCTAGTCAAGATGTTCATTTCCCATAGCCTGATTTATCTTCACAGGTAACAACTTTTATTTGGGAAAAGAGATTTATAAGTCATTCAAGCCCTGAATTCAGTTTTCTTTCCAGGAATTGAAAGCCGCTTAGAAATATATTCTAGGTATTAGTCCTAGAGTTCAGTTTGGGTAGGCTGTGCTGGAAATAGACGGAGGAGCCTGGTAGGCTACAGTCCATGGGGTCACTAAGAGTCCGACACAACTGAGTGACTTCACTTTCACTTTCATGCATTGGAGAAGGAAATGGCAATCCACTCCAGTGTTCTTGCCTGGGGGAGCCTGGTGGGCTGCCGTCTATGGGGTCGCACAGAGTTGAACACAACTGAAGCGACTTAGCAGCAGCAGCAGTACTACGGAGGGTGAATTCTTAGAGTTTAGTGTCTAATCAGATCTGCTAAAATTCTTCAGGTGATCTAGGAATTCCCTGTAGAGGGCTTTAATTTAGAAAGAAATCTGGGCAGGCAGATGGAATGTTACTGGAGTATGGAAACAGGCAATAAATAGATGGTGGTATTTGGCAACAGAGAGATCAAACAGTGAGTGGAAAGATGCACCTTTCAGCATGTTGGCAAAACAGTGATTTCAGACTGTAAGGAAAGAAGCCTCAACAGTGCTCTAGTTGTAGAGAAACTTAGTTAACCTCACATTGTAACAAAGGCAAAGGATCTGTTTTCCAGAAATAGATTTCAAGAGAAGGTTAGATTCCTAGAAACAAGAGAGTCCAGTTACTAGGAAAGGGTTGTTAGTTAGACAGCATTGATTCTGACTTGGTGCTGAGTTTCTCATTCCTAGGACTTGTCAAATACCTCTTTCCCTGCAACATGATTGTTTTCTCAGGGATAATTCTGGCTGTGAACTGCAGAGATATATGTGTACTCAGAGTGAGTAATTATACTAAGTTGCTTTAAGAAGTAGCCAGTGTTCACATGTGATTCATTGTTAGTGGGTATTGGTTGGTAGGTTTGGCTCTGGCAGGCTCTTTTTAAAGATTTGAATCCATGCTCCAGATTGCTAGACCTACTTATCTGTGACTGGGTCACAGCTAATCTGGCAGTCCAGCAAGGATTACCAAATATTACTCCAAATTTCTTCTTTTCCAGTGCAGAACTGTACATCTGTTCTTCCCCTTCCCTTCGTGTCTCACTGGCATCAGTTGTAGGGTTTACTTGGAACTGAAGGGTTTCCTGGATGTGGAACCTCCAGTGCTGAAGTTGGGAAAGTCTCAAGCAAACCAGGATGATTTGCATTAGCACTTACATATCTAGCAAACATAACACTGTTTTCTGTGTGCTGCGATTGTTTGGAGACTATTTGATGATAGTACAACTGTGAATGAAATGTACTTAAATTAACATTTAAATGCATCCTGTAAACATGAAGTTTTGCCATAGTAGCCTTTTTTCTGTATTAAATTATTGGTGATTTAGAAAATAATTTTCTCTGAAGACGAAGATATGGCATTGTTTTTTTCCTTCTGGTTTTATTGAGATAGTTTAAAAAATTAATTTGTGTTAGAATACAGTTGCTTCACCGTGTTGTGAGTGTCTGCTGTACTGCAGAGGGAATCAGCTCTTCATGTACCCCCTCTCTTGGATTTCCTTCCCGCTTAGGCCACCACAGAGCACTGAGTAGAGTTCCCTGTGCTGTAGAGTGTGTCCTGGTTAGCTCTCTATTGTATGCGTAGTATCCATGGTGCATGTATGTCAATCCCAGTCTCCCTATTCTTCCCACCTCCCCTGTCCCCCTTGGTAGCCATGACTCATTATTAATATTTTATAACTGAAGCTTATACCTCTTCATCTCCCTCACTAACTTCCCTCCCCCTGTAGGCCTCCCCTTGGGCAACCATCTGTTTATTCTGTGTTTGATTCTGTTTCTCTTTAGTTATATTTGTTCATTTGTTTTGTTTTTTAGATCCCACATATAAGTGAAATCATACAGTATTTGTTTTTTTCTGACTTATTTCACTCGGCATAATACTCTCTGAGTCCACCCATGTTGTCACAAATGGCAGGATGTCGTTCTTCTCTATGGCTAATATTCCATTGTATGTGTGTATTGTATTTATCAATCACATTTTCTTTATCCATTCCTCTGTTCATGGACTCAGTGGAAATGAGTTTGAGCAAACTCTAGGAGGTAGTGGAGGGGAGAGGAAGCTGGCATGCTTCAGTCCATGGTGTCACAAAGAGTTGGACACAGCTTAGTGACTGGACAACAATAGCAACAGCAACAACAAATTCATGGGCACTTTGCAAATGCTGCAAAGAACATAGGAATGTATGTATCTTTTACATTAGTATTTTGGTGTTGATTTTTTTTGTTGTTTTTTTTTTTGATAAATATTCGAGAGTGGAATCACTGGATCATATGGTGGTTTTATTTTTAATTTTTTGAGGAATCCTATACTGTTTCCCATACTGGTTGCACCAATTTACATTTCCATCAGCAGTACACAAGGGTTCCTTTTCTCCACATCCGTTGTTTTCTTTTTGATAGTAGCCATTCTGAGAGGTGTGAGGGATATCGCACTGTGGTTTTAACTTGCATTTCCCTGATGAGTGGTGTTGAGCATCTTTTCATGTCCCTGTTGGCCATCTGAGTATCTCCTTTGGAAAAATGTCTATTCAGGTCTTCTACCCATTTTTCTTTTTTTTTAAATCAGATTTTTTTTTTTTTTAATTTTTATCTTGAGTTATGTGTGGTTTTTTTGTATAGTTTGGTTATTAATCCTTTCTTTGTCAGAAATATGTTTTTAGATAGCTTCTACAGTTCAGTAGGTGACTTTTCCCTTTTGTAGGTAGTTTGTTGTGCAAAAGATATTTAGTTTGATTAGTGACTTTTCCCTTTTGTGGGTAGTTTGTTGTGCAAAAGATATTTAGTTTGATTAGTCCCGTTTGTTTATTCTTGTTTTTATTTCCCTTGCCTGAGGAGACAGATTCAAAAAGATATTGTTAACACTGATGTGAAAAAGTATAGTGCCTATTTTTTCTTCTAGAAGTTTTATGATTTCAGATACTACTTTTAAGTCTTATTTTTGTGTATGGTATGAGAAAATAGTCCAAAATGATTCTTCTGCATATAGCTGTCCAGTTTTCTCAGTACCATTTATTAAAGATACCCTTTGCCCCATTTTTCACTAAAGCAGAAGAAAAAATATCATTTATGTTTTAAATGCTGATATGTTATTTCAACTAAATGACATATGTCTACCATAAGTTTCCAAGTATGATTTCTGTTTATAAATAAAGGTTTGTTTTTTTTGTTTTTTTTAAAGCTGTGTTTTATGGTAAATTCAAGAAATTCTTCTGCAAGACCATAGTGTTTTCATTCATTTAACATAAAAGGTTATTTAATAACTTTAAGTCAACTTGTTTTTCAGTAACGCTTGCTTAAAATGCCCATTGGTGAGTGAATTAATTGATTAAAAATGCTTTCTGAAACATATCTTTTTATAACCATTTTAGGTTGGTAATGGCTTAAAATCCAATGTGAACAAAGAATGTTAGGGCACTGGAAATAGCTCTGACATTGGCCCATAGTTTTTCTCTGATTAAATGAAAGTGACACCAGTAGATTAGAATGAGACTAGGACAATTCACACTGCAATTGTGTTAGTTTAACTTTAACAATCTTTTAACACTCTTGTTTAAATGTAGCTGACATACCATAATTACAAATCTACAAGCCTTGATTATAGAATTTTACATCATGAATCTGTGGGGAAATTGTATTGATTTTTTTTTTTTTTAATAAAGCAAGGACCTTTCCCAAACTGTTGCATCTTCCCAAGTTTGTTTATATCTATACCTGTAATAAACAACTAGGTATGATATATATATATATATATATTTATATATACATACATACACAGGCACACACACACATATATTCTATGGCAGGCATTAAAAAAGCACAGGAGGTAAGTAAAATTGCCACATTGTTAAATATACATGTAATACTGACATACATTGTATGTGTATATATGCTGTTACATATTTTATATTGACCCCAAAGTGAAAACTGAATGATACATGTACTTCATGAAGAATATGAGGGACTCATGTGTTATGTGGAGATACAGTTTTCTGCCATTAGTTGTTCTTGTCTGTCGGTTCCCCCTTTAGTTGTAATTGTATATACTCACCCCTTTTAAAGTAATTATGGCTAAAAATAGGATGGACACTATCTGGGAGAGATTTAGGACATAGCCTTGTACATTTCTCTTGTAAGCTTTAGTAACTTTTTATATTTTAGTGTTTTTTCCTCTTCTTCCACATCATAGGCCTTTGATGTGAGTTAAAGTAAGTTCAGCCAAAATGGCCAACTTCCTACCTTGAAATTTAGCCAACTCTTTGGAATTTCTGTATTGTATCCAGTTTTCCAAGGTGGTGGTCAAAGTCATTGTCAAAATGGATTGCAGGTGGTCAGCTCTTCCCCACCTTCTGCCAGCGACTTGGCAAACATTGACTCTTAGGAGCTTACACAGCTGGCAACCAGATGTCTCTCTAAGCTGGAAAGGAAGAAAGCTCAGGCCACTCATGACTATGGTTTTCCCAGCACAACCTGTATTGTTCTGCAAGTTGAGTATGGAAATGAAAGATTGACTCCTGTGTGTGTGTGTGTGTAGATATGCTCTGTGTTTCACTGCATTTCTTTGTTTGGTAGAAAATGTTTAAAATCTGTGGTAAGCCAGGTTGGAAATTTTTATTAAAAATAGTAATCCAGAAGTATTTAGAATATAAATGCNTGCAATTTGTGTGTGTGTGTGTGTAGATATGCTCTGTGTTTCACTGCATTTCTTTGTTTGGTAGAAAATGTTTAAAATCTGTGGTAAGCCAGGTTGGAAATTTTTATTAAAAATAGTAATCCAGAAGTATTTAGAATATAAATGCTTAGATATGTGATCTTCCTATTCCAACTTTCCATTTCCAATAATACAATTAATAGAACAAAATGCCAACTGTGATGCTGTTTAATGTTTTCAAATAGAGCTCGTTTTAAAATAATAACTGATCCAAAGATCACTTATTTAGCAGCCTCACTCAGAACCTCTGTCTTTGAAGCACTTGGTATGGTGTTGGCATCTAGTGTTATGTTCAGTAGAAGTCTTTCCAGTAGACAAATTCATGTCTTATTCTATAAGGATTTTTAAAAATCATTTTGTAAGCTTTTTTAAAAAGTACTTATCTGGCTGTGCCGGGTCTCAGTTGCACCATGTGGGAGTCTGTGCTCTTCAGTGTGGTATGTGAACTCTCAGTTGCTGTATGTGGGAGTTGAACCCTGGCCCCCAGCTTTGGGAGTGCAGAGGCTTAGTCACTGGACCACCGGAGAAGCCCTTTATAAGGCCTTTTTGACCTGATAAGCAGTAGGGAGCTACTGAATCAACTGTGATGTGACAGCATTGTAGTTACTACGTCATTGCTACAGCTGGAGTTACGGGGATGGAAGCCCAGGCTTCACTTACTACATTGGTGACCCTGAGCAAGTTACTTAACCTTTAAAAGCCCCAGTTTTCTTAGCTGGGAAATGACTTAATGATAGTATCTTTCTTGTTCTGTTGTTTGGAAAATTTTAAGGTTATCATGTAAAGCACTTAACCCCAATGCATGACATTATATTCAATGTATGTTAATATGTGTTCAGTATTTATTAACTACCGTCATCATCATCATTCTGTAGATGTATAAACAGTGTAGTCTTTCCAGGAGAGACCCTGGAACTTCAGTTCAGTAGCTCAGTTGTGTCCAACTCTTTTCGACCCCATGGACTGCAGCACGCCCGGAGCTTACTCAAACTCATGTCCATTGAGTTGGCTGTGCCATCCAACCATCTCATCCTCTGTCATGCCCTTCTCCTGTCTCCAGNACTTCAGTTCAGTAGCTCAGTTGTGTCCAACTCTTTTCGACCCCATGGACTGCAGCACGCCCGGAGCTTACTCAAACTCATGTCCATTGAGTTGGCTGTGCCATCCAACAATCTCATCCTCTGTCATCCCCTTCTCCTGTCTCCAGTCTTTCCCAGCATTAGGGTCTTTTCCAATGAGTCAGTTCTTCCCATCAGGTGGCCAAAGTATTGGAGCTTCAGCTTCAGCATCAGTCCTTCCAATGAATATTCAGGACTGATTTCCTTTAGGATGGACTGGTATGATCTCCTTGCTATCCAAGGGACTCTCACAAGTCTTCTCCAACACCACAGTTGAAAAGCATGAATTTCATCTCTACTTTTTGATATGCTGTTTAGGTTGGTCATAGCTTTTCTTCCAAGAAGCAAGTGTCTTTTAATTTCATGGCTGCAGTCACCATCTGCAGTGATTTTGGAGCCCCCCAAAATAAAGTCTGTCACTGGTTCCATTGTTTCTACATCTATTTGCCAAGAAGTGATGGAACTGGATGCCGTGATCTTTGTTTTATGAATGTTGAGTTTTAAGCCAGCTTTGTCATTCTCCTCTTTCATTTTCATCAAGAGGCTCTTTAGTTCTTCTTCACTTTCTACCATAAGGATGGTGTTGTTTGGATATTTTGGTTTATTGATATTTCCCCCGGCAATCTTGATTCCAGCTTGTGCTTCATCCAGTCTGGCATTTCACATAATGTACTCTACAGATAAATTAAATAAGCAGAGTGACACTATACAGCCTTGATGTACTCCTTTTCCAGTTTGGAACCAGTCCGTTGTTCCATATCTGGTTCTAACTGTTTCTTCTTGACCTGTATACAGATTTCTCAGGAGGCAGGTAAGGTGATCTGATATTCCCATCTATTGAAGAATTTCCCAAATTTTTTGCAGCCCGCACAGTCAGAGGCTTGGCCATAGTCAATAAAGCAGAAGTTTTTTTGGAACTCTCTTGCTTTTTCTATGATCCAGTGGATGTTGGCAATTTGATCTCTGGTTCCTCTGCTTTTTCTAAATCCAGCTTGAAAATCTTTAAGTTCTTGGTTCACATACCATTGAAGCCTGGGTTGGAGAATTTTGAGCATTACTTGGCTGGCATGTGCTACTGCTGCTGCTAAGTCACTTCAGTTGTGTCCGACTCTATGCGACCCCATAGACTGCAGCCTACCAGGCTCCTCTGTCCATGGGATTTTCCAGGCAAGAGTACTGGAGTTGGGTGCCATTGCCTTCTCTATGCTATAGCATGTGAGATGAGTGCAATTGTGTGGTAGTACAAAATGAGTGCTTTTTGCCTTTTGCATTTCTTTTTCTTGGGGATGGTCTTGATCACTGCCTCCTGTACAATGTCACGAACTTCTGTCCTTAGAACTTGGAACATAGGATTCCGTCCCTGAAACATGCTTTCTTTTAAACATTTTTTGGCTGTGCCACATGGCATATAGAATCTTAGTTCCCTGATCAGGGATCAAACCTGTGTCCCCTGCATTGGAAGCCCAGAGTCTTAACCACTGGACCACCAAGGAAGTCCCATGCTTTCTTTTAAATTGTGGGAAAAAAAAACTTAGCTGTTTGTCATTTTCATTGATTGGCTCTAGAGAGAGAAGGGAGAAACATGAAACTTGTGTTTTGAATTAATCTCCAGGACTTGGTAGTGGCTGTTTTTCTTTAAATTGCTGAGGTGTTGAGTCCCTGCTTTGAAGCCTCAGGAAAATATCTCGGTTTATATCAGTAACCTCATATTTTTTATAACCTTAAAAAAATACTGTATCAACTTCATTACCATAATGTGTCAAAGCCAGTTTCCCTGTTACTGCACTTCCATACAGTTTATCTCAGGGACGAGCCATCAAGTGAGCAGTGAGTCTTTAAGAGTCCTTATTCTGAAATCTATAGATGATTCACCACAGTGGTCAGAAGATGTCCCTGTAACGCTGATGCTAGATTATAGTTATTTTCAAACCCTCCTTAGTATTTTTTAAACTACGTTCCCTATTTGTGGTTGATATTCTTTCACCTGTGCTAAAGAAATATCTTACAGAGCCTTATGTATGCACATATGCTTTAACTTAGGGTTTATTTGTCTCCAAACAAGTAGGCATCTACTTTTTCACTAAATAACCCTCAGCTTCTGAACCGTACTAAAATGATATGCTTTTAATGTACACCCATTGCCTGTACTCTATGAAGCTTTTGAAGACCTGTAAGTTTACTGAAGTGTAAGTCATCTTAAGTTACTGGTACAGTGATTTTCATTTCAAACCTAGGATGTTAACTTCTAAGGTCTCTGCACTACATGAGATTTACAAAAATTCTCTTAAGGCCAAGTAGTTCTTTTCATCTTCTTAGAGACCAAAAGGATGGTATATAATACATTGCTTATACTAAAACAGGCATTTAATACCTATTTGCAAATTGAGCCAAGGAATGAGGAAAACCAGAAAAGAAGTCAATTATATGAGGGGGACACCTCACATAATTGAAGTTTGTCTTTATAACTAAAAGTGAGAGACTGGAAGGAGAGAGAGTGCTGAATACTCTGGCTGCACTTCAGAAGAGCAATAGAGTAGCTGCGGGTAGTCACAGTCTTCCCTTCAAGACTTTTGTCAGGACAGTGTTTTTGTTACAGAAATGAAAGATAAAATACGTTATATCAGGGATTTCTTTAAAAGTTAACAACTTTGAAGGATTTTTTAAAATGTAGTTTTAATTGGAGGATAATTGCTTTGCAGTGGTGTGTGGGCTGCTGTGCAACATGAATCAGCCATAAGTGTACATACATCCCCTTCCTCTTGAGCCTCCCTCCCACTCTCACCCAGGACTTTTTTCAACTAGATAGTCTGTTGTCGAAACGTTTTTAATTATTAGTAAGTTTAATCTAAAAAAGGTTTTGTAGTTTACCTGGAGCTAACCAGAGCACCATCCCTTTTTGATTCTAATTTACTAAAATTGTGTGTGTGTGTGTGTGTGTGTGTGTGTGTGAGCTAACCAGAGCACCATCCCTTTTTGATTCTAATTTACTAAAATTGTGTGTGTGTGTGTGTGTGTGTGTGTGTGTGGTTTAACTGCCTGTTGTTAAGTTACTTACATAAATAGACTCATCTATACCGGGATTTTTTTTTCTGAAACCTAAGAAAAATAGTAAGGATATAGGTAAATTGAAATCTCATTATGGGCAGTAAGTGATGTTTCAGGGAAACTTAATATAGCAAAGTTTTGGGCCCAGTCCTTAAGGAATTTTTGTTCTATTAAACTTTACAGTGTACATATGTCTAAACATTTATTCTTAGCATTGCAGGTATCTCGTCTCTTTACATAAATCCCAAATCTTCAGCTTTCTCCTGAGCTTTAAACTCATTTTAAATTACTGAATTTATGCCCTTATGGTTTCAAACTTTATCTAACCCCAAACTAATTATTTTCTCAAATGTGATCCTCTTCCTCTATTTTATGAAGGAAAAAGGTTATTTCATGTATGAGAAAAGTCTGGAGAAAGCATAGTAAACCTGAAATGAAACAATATAGTTACACTTGCAATGCCCTTTCTGAATTTGTTCCTTTTCTTCTTTGTCTTTAAGTAATTATTATTCTGAATTTGATCTTTATCTTCCACACATTTGTTTTTTTGGTTGTGGTGCATGTCATGTGGAATCTTTCCCATCTTGGTGCATCATGGTTTCCCAGGATTGAAACCATGCCCTGTGCAGGGCCAGCTCCGAGTTTAACCACTGGACCACCAAGGAAGTCCTTCCACACATATTTTTAAACTTTTAGTTTATATGTAGATATACATGAACCATATTAAAGTATCGTTCTGCACACTTAACTGCCTTATGTAACATAAAATATATCTGGAAGGATACATAGGAAACTGGTCATGTTGGTTGTCCCTGGGAGAGAAGCTGTATAACTGAGGACAGGGGTGGGAGGAGATTCTTATAATTTTGAATCATCTATTACCTATCAAAATACAGATTCATTTAAAAATTATGAGTAGTGTCATATTGTGGGAATCTTTATAGTGTTTGTGCATATTACTGTTAAGATTTATTCTTGTTGAAACTGTCAGCTCTAATTCATTCTCTTGTGTGAATTTGCTAGTTTTATTTTTCCACTCTCGTGTTCGTAAATATTTAGTTTTAACTTTTTCCAGTTTTACAAATGATGCTACAATGTACTTTGTTAAATATGGCTTTTAGTGCGCATATATAATAGTTAGTGTAAGGCAGAATTTTATAAGGAATGGGTCCTGAATGGATTACAGGTATATGAGAGTGTAGCTGTCCTTAATCTTCATGATGGCCAAGTATGGCCAAGAAGAGCCATGGACTGTATGGGGGAAGAACCTTTCAGACAAAATGAACAGTTAATACAGAGGCTTGGGAAATAATGATTGGCCTGTTGGGGAAGAACATCCAAGTAATAAAGGGGAGGAAGGGCAGGAGACACTTCAGGAGTAGGAGGGAGAGGGTATAGATCCTATAGGGCCTACCTATCATGTGAGGATTTGGGCTCAGGTCTCAGGAGATGTCACCACCTCTGCAGAGGTTTCCTGGCTGTCCCCTTCCTCTGTTTTCTTAAAGAACTATGTCTAACAGCCCCCTCTTATCCGTGGGGGCTGTGTTCTTTGACTGGAGTTGGGTAGGGGGTGTGGGAGAAAGAGAAGGGGGAAAGGACCAATGAATGTGCCTTACCTTGACGCCAACCACCTGTTCTCACAGACTCTCTGCCTTCTGTTCTAGCCCCTCAGTAGAAGAGTCGCCACTGCTGTTGTGGGGCTTGCAGTAATTTAGGAGGCATTCCTGGAATCCATTCCGAGTGTTTTTCTTTTCTAGAAGCATAGCTATACATGGTATACATAATATCCTGTAGAAAATGTTGCATACATGAACTTAATAGTGTTAAATAGCCTTTTGTGGGACAGTTTATGAAGCTTAATACCCAAGCATGTATAGCTTTTTTCCCATGCTTACCGAGATCCTACAAACTTGACTATAAATAACACCTTTGCAGTGTAATTGAGTCCCTAATTGGAGAATACTTGAATTATGTTGTGTTAACTTGGTTTCCTGTTTAAATTTTTTCTGCCTCTTGCTTTCATGGAATGTTATCAGCCATCAGTGTATCTCTTCGTGATCCTGCTCCTAGTGCTTTGTACTTAGGTCTGCTTATATTTCTCTCTGTCTTTTTGCTACTGCTAACATGTTTTAGGGAAACTTAGACTGTTTCATTTATTTCTGAATAGTGAAGTGAAAATAGAAATTGTCAGAAGTCTTGCCTTTTATTGGGCTTCCCTGTGGTTCAGACGGTAAAGCGTCTGCCTACAGTGCGGGAGACCTGGGCCNATTTATTCTTAGCATTGCAGGTATCTCGTCTCTTTACATAAATCCCAAATCTTCAGCTTTCTCCTGAGCTTTAAACTCATTTTAAATTACTGAATTTATGCCCTTATGGTTTCAAACTTTATCTAACCCCAAACTAATTATTTTCTCAAATGTGATCCTCTTCCTCTATTTTATGAAGGAAAAAGGTTATTTCATGTATGAGAAAAGTCTGGAGAAAGCATAGTAAACCTGAAATGAAACAATATAGTTACACTTGCAATGCCCTTTCTGAATTTGTTCCTTTTCTTCTTTGTCTTTAAGTAATTATTATTCTGAATTTGATCTTTATCTTCCACACATTTGTTTTTTTGGTTGTGGTGCATGTCATGTGGAATCTTTCCCATCTTGGTGCATCATGGTTTCCCAGGATTGAAACCATGCCCTGTGCAGGGCCAGCTCCGAGTTTAACCACTGGACCACCAAGGAAGTCCTTCCACACATATTTTTAAACTTTTAGTTTATATGTAGATATACATGAACCATATTAAAGTATCGTTCTGCACACTTAACTGCCTTATGTAACATAAAATATATCTGGAAGGATACATAGGAAACTGGTCATGTTGGTTGTCCCTGGGAGAGAAGCTGTATAACTGAGGACAGGGGTGGGAGGAGATTCTTATAATTTTGAATCATCTATTACCTATCAAAATACAGATTCATTTAAAAATTATGAGTAGTGTCATATTGTGGGAATCTTTATAGTGTTTGTGCATATTACTGTTAAGATTTATTCTTGTTGAAACTGTCAGCTCTAATTCATTCTCTTGTGTGAATTTGCTAGTTTTATTTTTCCACTCTCGTGTTCGTAAATATTTAGTTTTAACTTTTTCCAGTTTTACAAATGATGCTACAATGTACTTTGTTAAATATGGCTTTTAGTGCGCATATATAATAGTTAGTGTAAGGCAGAATTTTATAAGGAATGGGTCCTGAATGGATTACAGGTATATGAGAGTGTAGCTGTCCTTAATCTTCATGATGGCCAAGTATGGCCAAGAAGAGCCATGGACTGTATGGGGGAAGAACCTTTCAGACAAAATGAACAGTTAATACAGAGGCTTGGGAAATAATGATTGGCCTGTTGGGGAAGAACATCCAAGTAATAAAGGGGAGGAAGGGCAGGAGACACTTCAGGAGTAGGAGGGAGAGGGTATAGATCCTATAGGGCCTACCTATCATGTGAGGATTTGGGCTCAGGTCTCAGGAGATGTCACCACCTCTGCAGAGGTTTCCTGGCTGTCCCCTTCCTCTGTTTTCTTAAAGAACTATGTCTAACAGCCCCCTCTTATCCGTGGGGGCTGTGTTCTTTGACTGGAGTTGGGTAGGGGGTGTGGGAGAAAGAGAAGGGGGAAAGGACCAATGAATGTGCCTTACCTTGACGCCAACCACCTGTTCTCACAGACTCTCTGCCTTCTGTTCTAGCCCCTCAGTAGAAGAGTCGCCACTGCTGTTGTGGGGCTTGCAGTAATTTAGGAGGCATTCCTGGAATCCATTCCGAGTGTTTTTCTTTTCTAGAAGCATAGCTATACATGGTATACATAATATCCTGTAGAAAATGTTGCATACATGAACTTAATAGTGTTAAATAGCCTTTTGTGGGACAGTTTATGAAGCTTAATACCCAAGCATGTATAGCTTTTTTCCCATGCTTACCGAGATCCTACAAACTTGACTATAAATAACACCTTTGCAGTGTAATTGAGTCCCTAATTGGAGAATACTTGAATTATGTTGTGTTAACTTGGTTTCCTGTTTAAATTTTTTCTGCCTCTTGCTTTCATGGAATGTTATCAGCCATCAGTGTATCTCTTCGTGATCCTGCTCCTAGTGCTTTGTACTTAGGTCTGCTTATATTTCTCTCTGTCTTTTTGCTACTGCTAACATGTTTTAGGGAAACTTAGACTGTTTCATTTATTTCTGAATAGTGAAGTGAAAATAGAAATTGTCAGAAGTCTTGCCTTTTATTGGGCTTCCCTGTGGTTCAGACGGTAAAGCGTCTGCCTACAGTGCGGGAGACCTGGGCCCAATCCCTGGGTTGGGAAGTTCCCCTGGAGAAGGAAATGGCAACCCACTCCAGTATTCTTGCCTGGAGAATCCCATGGACAGAGGAGCCCTGTAGGCTACAGTCCATGGGGTCGCAAAGAGTCGGACACGACTGAGCGACTTCACTTCACTTGCTTTTTATTCTTGCTTTACTTGAACTAGACTCTCTCTGCTGCTGCTGCTGCTGCTGCTAAGTCGTGTCAGTCGTGTCCAACTCTGTGTGACCCCACAGACAGCAGCCCACCAGGCTCCCCCGTCCCTGGGATTCTCTCTAGCAATCATAATATTGTACATTCATCTCGTCTAGGATATAAGCTCCGTGAAGGCAGGGATATATTCCCCAGAGGCCTGACACAAAAAAAGACTCTTGGTAAATATAAAATGAATGAATTTATTCAGTGACATTTTAAGTTCCTTGAAAACAGAAACAGTATCTCATTCTTCATCTCTCTTTAATATATTTAAACAGTCTTTTGAACTATTTTCAGTATAGACATGGCACAAAATTCCAAAGGTACTTAAAGATAGATGCACAGTGAAATATAAGTCTGTCACCCCTATCTGTTAGGCACCCAGTTTTTCCCTCTTGGAGCCAATATTACTACTCCTTTGTGTGTGTGTGTATCCTTCTAGGGATATTCAGTACCTGATAAGTATTTACATTTATGTCTTTAAAAACAAATGATAGTTGTTGGACTCCGCTCTGCAGGCCTGCACAGCCTATACTTGCCCAGTTTCAAGGCCAAAGAAAGAGACTGGAGTCAGCAACAGAGATATCGGTGGTTTATTGGATAGAGGGAACCTTACATGTCTGAAGCAAGGTCCTGGAGTGATACCTCACCACATGTGGCAGATGGCAGGCAGGATGTGGTGGCAGTGTTCGTGAGGAGTGAGCAGGGTTTGGCAGTTATAGGGGGAATTGATGTCAGTTTGGCTCATCAGTTACCAGGGAAACTGGCAGAGATGCATGCTCTTCACTGCCCCTTTGATAAGAACAGTCACTAGTTGGGGCCTTGGGCAACTAGATAGGAAGATCACTCCTGTGGGCAGCGTACAGATGAAGCAGGCGCTGGCTGAGCATGGCGTGGTATGTGCAGAGAGCAAGAGAACAGCCACCTTGAGTGGCCTGATCGTACAGTAGTCCTCTCTGTAGACCCTGTTTTTTAGCATGTTTGGTATGGACATACCACGTTTTTTTAAAACCCAGTTTTCTATTAGTTTTCCCTGGTATCCCAGATGGTAAAGAATCTGCCTGCAGTGCTGGAGACCCAGGTTTGATGCCTGAATCGGGAAGATCCCCTGGAGAAGAGAATGGCAGCCCAATCCAGTATTCTTGCCTGAGAAATCCCATGGACAGAGGAACCTGGTGGGCTACATGGGGTCGCAGAAATGGGCACAACTGAGCCAAACTAACACTTTATTTAGCTTTTCTACTGATCAGCTTCTGTATTGTTTCCAGTGTTTTACTGTGAAAAATACCTCAGTGAGTTTTCTTGTACGTGTGTAGCTTTATAAACGTGCAGATATATCTGTAGAATAAATTTGTGCAAGTGGAACTGTTGGTGTAAGGAAGGAGAAACTTTTTTCTGTATGCTCCTAAACACTCTAGCTGGGACCCTGTATAAAATAGACAAAAGACAGATTAACAAGGAAAAAAAAAAACCAAATTATTAACACAAAAACACAGAAATATTCAATAATGAGTAACTCAAAAGGATGGTTAGAACTTGGCCTTATATAGCATCTTAACAAAAGAACAATAAATTTGTAGAGAAAAGATAACACAAGGGAAAGGAGCTTTGAGTTTTTAGCAGATTTTGAGAAGGTAAATATTGGGGAGATAACTACTGAATGGTAAGGGCTAATCAGTAAAGTTTGTTGTGTGGATTCCTCTGGTTCTTCTCTGGGCTGGTAAGGATCTAGAGTGGTTAATCTGGTGGTTAACTTCTGTCTTGTGGTAGAGAAGAGAGGGGAGACACCATCACAAATTTATGTTCCGCTTTTAGATAAGTGGAAGAGGGCAGATGGTGATGTTTGTATCTGCTTTTTCTCAGTTGCCTTCAGCTCAAAGTTGTCCTTATGTTAAAGGGACCTATTTTGGGTGGCATCTTCTGCTGCCATTCCCTGGCTCAGGTGGCTCATGTGTTTTAAAGTTTGAGAGATACTGGCAAGTTGCCCTCCAAAGAGTTCTATCTATTTGTAATTCCACTGATGATTTAATACAGTGGTTTGTTAATATGCAGTTTAATATTCTTTTGTTATGGAAAGAATTAAACTGTTGGGGAGGAAGAATTTTCCTCTACCCTTCAAAGATTCTTTCAGCTGGTCTAATAATTAAATTGACAGGAGACAAATTAACAAGAGAAAATCCAATTTAACTTGGTATGTACAGGAACCCCACATACCTGAGCATTTCAAAGACAGAATGGAAAAATGAGGTAAGCATGTCAGTCCGAGCTAAGGAATGGAAAACGGGCAGGGCCTTCAAAGGAGAAGGGGATAGTTCATAGAACAATAATAAGAACAGATGTTTGGTAATTAGTTGTTTGCCCTGCCATATAGATGGGTCACTCAGATAAAATATATTTTTGCTAATAATTCAGATTCTGGGGAAGACCCCCAATTTAAATTCTCCTTGGTAGTTAAGGGAGGGGCAGACGTTTCTCTTGATCCACAGGGTCTTCGTTGCCTTTTGGCGCAAAACAATCCACGTGTCAAAGTGGCACATTTTAGGGAGGCTCATTCTGAACCCCTTCATTCCCACCTTTGAAACTTCTCTGAGAAGTCTGAGTCCAGAAGTTGAGTTGGTAGGTTACTTCACCTCACTCAGTCTCTTAGTCCTGACAATAAGTCGGTTTAGTTAAACAATTGTGTCTCATTTCAGGCCCTGGAGAAGGGTACGGCAACCCGCTTCAATATTCTTGCCTGGAAAATCCCATGGACAGAGGAGCCTTGCAGGTTACAGTCCATGGAGTCGCAGAGTTGGACACGCTGAGTGACTAACACTTTGACTTTTCAAAGTCAGTCTTAGGTCCTTAAATCCATTTGATCACTATTTGAGTCAGTCTAGGGATGTTCTTAAACATGACATTCCAGCCAAAACCTTGGCAATATGACCAGTGTTTCCAATTATATCCTGTTATAAGTAGATCAGATTCCTTTTGAATTTACGCAGATAAGTATACTGCTATGAAAATAAGAATATTCAGTTTCCAAATTCTGGAAGGATCAGATAGGGAGAAAGAAATAAATGATTCAGTTCTCTTACAAAGATATAATTTACCAAATTGCTGTAAGTCCTAGTGAGCTTAAGAGGAAAGGTTTTTTATATCTGGAAAACAGAATGTTAGAGAACCAGCATGAGAAGTCACAAAGATTATGAGTATCCTTATTAGTTCATTTAACCTCCTGTAATTAATTGTTGTTGATCTTCATCTTAGGTTAGCAGCTTTATAAATCAGTTTTCCATTAAGTTTTAGAAAATTTTACCCAGTTACATGTTATATAGAATCCTAAAGTTATAAAAAACCTTCATTCTAGAGTATTTGTCAGGGTCTTTTCTATGAATCTCCTTGAAGGTGAAGCATTTTGTAAAGCATCAGAGTAAAGCAATAAGTGTAAATGACATATGATTTAAATGTCTTATTATTACATATTCAATGAGTTCATTATAATGGAATTGACAAGGAAGTTTGGTTATTTCTATAACATTCAACATATTAGAATAATAACTGGAATTAAAGCTGTTAATGTTATATCAGGACACGTCTAATTTGTAAGAATTTCTTATTTCAGGAGCACTTAGGTTAATAACATAGATCTACACAAATGTAATCTAAGAACGTTTTAGCATCACTTATTTGACATTGCTTGCCATGTAATTTGACATACCAAATAAGCCTAATTATAATAATATAGCATATAGCATATCTCTTTTTTATATATAGCATATCTCTTTTTATAAGAAGAAAGCAAATCCTTTGAAATGTTTTGGGGCCCTCTGAAAAATCCCAAAGTTTAGCAAGAAGTCAGAAGGATTTCAGTCTTTGGTTTGGGGAATTTTGTCAAAAGTATTAAAAGGTTTGGACATTTGACTAAATAGGATCACAAATTGTTATGAAACAATACTTAATTATATATTTGACCAAAGTGATAATACCAGATTTCAAAGGCAAATATATTTTAAATCTAGCATTGTGTACATGTCCTTCCTAAATTCCCTAACTATCCCAGCAACCACAAGTTGGTTCTCTGTCTGTGAGTGTCTTCCTGTTTTGCAAGTACGTTCATTTGTATCATTTCTTTTTAGATTCCACATATAAGGAATGTCACACAGTGTTTCTCCTTCCCTTGCTTCACTCAGTGTGACAGTCTCTAGGTCCATTCGTATTGCTGCAAATGGCATGATTTTGTTTTTTAGTGGCTGAGTAATATTCTGTTGTATATATGGACCACATCTTCTTTTTCCATTCCTCGATCTGAGGAACATTCAGGTTGCTTCCATGCCTTGGTTATGTAAACAGTGCTGCAGTGAACACTGGTGTGCATGTGTCCTTTAGGATCATGGTTTTTCCTCGTAACAGCCATTGTAATTCTAGGGTGTAACTCCTCTGAGTGCTGGCACCAGTTTAGTAGGACCCTAGCTACAAATGGAATTCACCCCACCTTTCTGTCCAGCCATATGTCAGAGTCCTTAGCCTAATGGTTAGCAAGCCAAGTTCTCAGAACACAAAACAAGCTTAGTAAGATGTTGGCCTTTAAAAAAGATATGCCTGCATCTTCCAGAACTGCAGTTCTTACACTTGCTTATAAAATAGCAAGTGTTGCGTTTAATTCTTTGGGTTCTCAGAAGGAGGAACTTATATAGCGTATAATTTCTTTTGTTAAAGGAGTCCCTGAGGCTAGCTGTTATACTACATTGTATTTAGTTAACTTTGTCTTTCAGTAAGACAGTTGTTTAGGATAAGAGCTCTCTCTAAAAGAAAATTTTTTTCTTTCTAATATAGTCGATTTAATCTCAATAGTGACTCAAACCAATAAACCTTATTATGGCTTAACCAATGATGAAAGAGATGTTCCATATGAGAATGCAAAAAAAAAAAAAATTTGTAGCACTTATAAGATTCAGGAAGTTCATTTTCAAAGATAGTCTCAAAAATTCAGGTCCTTCATTGAAAGCTACAAAGGTTGAGATGGCAAATGCCCCTTATGGACCGGGACAGACTCCTTTGAGAAGTGGCACAGCGAGTACAAAGAGATTTTCTGAAAGCTTGTCTATCCGACTGGCCACCAGCTGTACCCCAGTAAATGCAGCCTTTAGATGGCAGAGACCAGAGACTATTTTCATTCATTAGTGACAAGGCCAAGCTCTTAAGATGTAGAGCAAGGAAACAGTGACCATTTCTGGGAGGCAAAGGATCAACAAAATCCATGAGTACTCATACCAAATAACCAAGAGTGGCAAGGCAGAAGGAGCTAGTTCCAGAAATATTTTTTCCTGCTAATCTAAATTTAGAAAGGGAAAGAACAAGACTCCTACCACCATTCTGCTTCCACCTGACTGCAGATAGAGACTTGAATGTCTGTCATGGTGAGAAGTGCACCTTTTGCTGGCTGTTGTCAGAGGTCCCAGAATCTTCCTACTCCAGCGTGGGAGTGAGCGGTACCCAACCCATGAGGTCTCCTGACTGGTTTGTCAAAAGTGTTGGAAAGGACAGTTTTTCCTCTGCTCTTCAAAGGTGTTTTTGACTGGCCTAGTAATCAAATTGACATAACACAGATTAATACATTAAATTTTATATATACAGGAAACCCACATACATAGGCTTAAAGCCAGAAGGGTTAAATGATGCAGTTGTCACAGTATCTGCAGAGGACTGGTTCTTGGGCTTACTGCAGACACCAAAGACCTTGAACGTTTAAGTCTCAGTCGGCCTTCTGTGTCTGCACGTGTCTCATCTGTGGATTCTGCCAACCAAGAGTCGTAGACATAGTACACAGTCCAAAGTTGTTTGAATCTGTGAATGTGGAGCTGGTGAGTACAGGTATATTTATTGAAGAAAATCCATGTATAAGTGACTTGTGATTCAAAGCTGGGTTGTTCAAGGGTCAACTGTATATATGCTGTCCTAAGCTAGGAGTGGAAAAAGGCATCAAAGAGGGGAAAGACATTTCACAGGACAATGAGAAGAGCAGATGTTTGCTTAGAAATTTGCCCTGCCATACAGATGGGTCACTCAGTAAAGTTCATTTTTTCTAATAATTCTGACTCTGAAAGACCTTCAATTTAAATTATTCTTAGTAGTCCAGGAAGGGGCAGAAGTTTCTCTTGAGTCTGTGGGATCTCTATTGCCTTTTAGGTCAAAATAATCCATATGCCAAGGTGACACATTTGGGGAGGCTTATTCTGAATTCCTCCAACAGGATACATGAAACTGCCCAAATATGCTTAGTTTTTATAGGAAAGTGCTTTCCACATTGTTGAAATAACAAGATAAGGACAGATGAGGCATGCAGGTAAGTTGAGCAATTTAATTTCGCTGTTGACTATAGTCCTAAAAGGAGAACCTCTTTTCCTTTTGAAACACTGAATTGTAAAGTTGATGAAGCACCCCTCCCCCCAGCAAAAACAACAAGCAAGGAGATAATTGTTTCTGGATTATTCAGCTAATTACTGGTAGAGCTAGAACTGGGAGGCTTTCTAAAAGTACTACACTCCACTTGGTCATTGCACAAATGTGAATTCCTTAGAATGACTTTTTCTGTTCTAAACTGTTGCAAAATATATTTTAAGTTAGGTTTTATTCAAAGTTGAATCCTTAAATCTAGGTTTAGGGAACTTTGACTATAAGTTGTTTCTCTGTTTTATTATATGAATTTTAGTTTTTAAACAACACATTTGTGATAATCTGAAGAATAGCTATTGGTTATGCTAGAACTAAGCTTAATAAATAGTCCAGTTTTACTTTGTGAACATTACTTTGATATTCAGTTCTGCATTAATGTTTTTACTTAGGAGACCATGTGAGTTGCTTTGGTTTGTGAGAATATCCATCTTGATTTCTCCCCTTAAGAGAAATTTTGGAGAGTTCTTTAATATTTGTTGAAAATGGTAAGATACTAACAGATTAGTTATACAGATGTGCTGACAATTTAAATTCATTTTGAGCAGAGCCCTAAAAGAAAATATTTTTCAAATACAAATCTTAAAATAAAAAATTTAAAGGAAAATACATATCTAAACTTTATGTTTCAAATACTGTTGCCAAAATCTGTTTGATCAAAGAGATTAAGAATAAGCAGAATAGACTTTAAAAGACCAATAGCACCTTGCTAGCACATTGCTAATAAGGACTAATAGGTACTTAAACTGATGAAAGTGATTCAGACAACAACGTATTAACCCCCTACGGTGCTCTGTTTTTTTGTTTTTTTTTTTAAGCTGTTAATAGACATTAGCTTTTTAAAGAAAGACTAACACTTTTATATTCGTTTTCTAAGCTTTTGGTACGTTGCTGCTGTGACTCTGTGTGACCCCATAGATGGCAGCCTACCAGGCTCCCCATCCCCTGGATTCTCCAGGCAAGAATACTGGAGTGGGTTGCCAGTTACTTCTCCGATGAATGAAAGTGAAAAGTGAAAGTGAAATTGCTCAGTTGTGTCTGACTCCTAGGGAACCCATGGACTGCAGTCTACCAAACTCTTCCGTCCGTGGGATTTTCCAGGCAAGAGTACTGGAGTGGGGTGCCATTTCCTTCTCCGGCTTAGTTGCTCAGTCATGTCCAACTCTTTGCAACCCAATGGACTGTAACCTACTGAGCTTCTGTGTCCTTGGGGATTCTCCAGGCAAAAATACTACAGTGGCACCATCAAACCTACAGATTGACATGCATCTGCACCCTTACTTTCCTCACTACTTTCTCACAGAATCAAAGATCTGAGCCTCTTATTGAAAGCTGTCATTTTCTCTGTACCAAATCCCATCCTCTTGCTGTGTGTGTGTGTCTCTTTTCTTTAATCTCTTTATCAGTTTATTCCCAACAGGTATTCAAACGTGCTGAAACTAATATCTTAAAAAATCAACAGCAAAAAAAAAATCTTTATCTCATTTCCCTCCCTATGAGCCAGACTTGCGAAAAGAATTCGTCAACAGTAAAACAAAGGTCACTCATAATATCTAACAGAATTTATCTTGACTTACTAGCAGCCATTGACAGAATCCCTTCCCCCTCCTTGAAAAGCTTTCTATCCTGTTTTCTTTCCTTGGCTGCAGTGATACTGGAGTACTCTACCTTTTACCTTTTTGCTCCTTCTCAGTCTTATTTTTGTTTTTTTCCTCTTTTCCTATTTATGTAAAAAGTTGATTGAGCCACTAATAGATGACAGATGCTCTTCTCTGGTAGCTCAGACGGTAAAGCATCTGCCCGCAATGCGGGAGACCTGGGTTTGATCCCTGGGTTGGGAAGATCCCCTGGAGAAGGAAATGGCAACCTACTCCAGTACTCTTGCCTGGAAAATTCCATGGACAGAGGAGCCTTGTAAACTACAGTCCATGGGGTCGCAAAGAGTCAGGCACGACTGAGCGACGTCACTTCACTTTAAGGGTTATAATGGTGAATAAAACAGATGTAAAATTTCTCATCACAGGAAAAATATTTTGTAACTCTCTATAATGACAGGTATTGTGGTGACCTTTTTTTTTTCTTTTCATTTTGCAGTATACATAAGTTGAATCATTAAGTTGAACACCAGATGTTATATGATGTTGTATGTCAGTTATACATCAGTTTTAACAAAAGACAGATGTACGTCATCTTGCGATAGTGTAGCCTACTCTCGCTCAGATGTTCTCTGGGACTCTTCCTGGGGCTCATTTCCCATCTCACATTGTAAACACTCCAGAGAGCAGCCTCCTGCACTTTTATGACCCCAGTTACATCAGTATGTTCCTGATTCCCTCGTGTTATGTCTTCCTCTTGAACTCCAGGTCTGGATACCTCTGGACGTTTTCACTTAATGTCACATAGGCTCCTCCAATATAACATGATCCAAAAGGTTCTAATTCTGTATTTTCTCTCTCCCACACTCTTCCTACTGGTCTCATTATCTCAGGCCCTGGCTCTGCCACACCACCATCTGCCCACTTACTTTTGTCTTCTCCTGTTCCCTTATCTTCTCACATCCATCATTCACCATGGTTGAAATAATTGTCAGTTTTTATCTACATCTCTTCATTCCTGCAGCTACCACCTTTGACCACAACCAGCTTTCTCCTGAATTAAGACCACACTTCCCTTCTCTGCCTGGCCCTAGCCTTGCCCCTCTCTGTTAGATTATCCATATTGCAATCATAGTCATCTTTTTTTTTTCATAGTGATCCTTTTAAAAGATAAATATGATTGACTTGGTCACTCACCTGATATGTGTGTCAAATACATTTAGGAAAAATCCAAATTCTTTAATATGACTTTATAATATTATGTTTTAGGCCCTTACTTTCTCATTTAATCTTTTGCTACTTTTCCACACTCAGTGAATCAGCCTTACTTAATTCTGTAACTAACTTTCCATATTCTCTCTCACTTTAGAATCTTTTGTGCTCTTCTTGGTACTTAAAATGCTGCCACCCCGCTTGCTACTCCTGCCGTATACTCTTGATGTCTTCTTTGCTAATTCTTGTTCATCTCTCAAATCCTCACTTTGGTATCACTTTCTTGAGAAAGCTTTCCCTAACACCTTTCCCCTAACTCCCATTTAAATCGGACCTGCTCTAACTAGACTACAGAGCTGTGTTGTTGCTGTTGTTCAGTCACTAGGTTGTATTCCACCGTTTGCAACCCCATGGACTGCAGCAGGCCAGGCTTCCCTGTCCTTCACTATCTCCCAAAGTTTGCTCAAACTCCTGTCCATTTAGTCAGTGATGCCATCTAACCTCTGTTGCCCCCTTCTCCTCCTGCCTTCAGTCTTTCCCAGCATCAGGATCTTTTCCAGTGTGTTGGCTCTTTGCATCAGGTGGTGAAAGTATTGGAGCTTCAGCAGCAGTCCTTCCAATGAGTATTCAGGGTTGATTTCCTTTAGGATTGACTGGTTTGTTCTCCTTGCTGTTCAAGGGTCTCTCAGGAGTCTTCTCTAGCACCATAGTTTGAAAGCATCAATTCTTTGGCACTCAGCCTTCTTTATGGTCCCAACTCTCACATCTGTACATGACTACTGGGAAAAACCATAGCTTTGGCTATATGGACCTTTGTTGGCAAAGTGATAGCTTTGCTTTTTAATATGTTGTCTAGGTTTGTCATAGCTTTTCTTCCAAGGAGCAAAGCTATAGTAATCAAAACAGTATGGTTCTGGCATAGAAACAGAACTGTAAATCAGTGGAACAGGGTAGAAAGACCAGAGATAAACTCATGCACCTATGGCCACCTAAACAAAGGAAGCAAGAATGTGCAATGGAGAAAAAATAGTCCCTTTCATAAGCACAGTTCTGGGAAAACTGAATAGCTATTTGTAAAAGAATGAAATTAAGATACTCCCTAACACCATACACAAAAATAAACTAAAAATGGATTAAAGGCCTAAAACGAAAGATCAGACAGCTTTACAAATGTAAAGCTCTCAGAGGGAAACATAGGCAGAATACTCTTTAGCATAAATTGTAGCAAGATCTTTTTCAATCCACCTCCTAGAATAATGAAAATAATAACAAAAATAAACAGATGGGTTTTAATTAAATTTAGAAGATTTTGCACAGTAAAGGAAACCATAAACAAAACAAAAAGACAACCCTCAGAATGGGAGAAAATATGATGCAACCAGCAGGGATTAATTTCCAAAATACACAGCTCATGCAGTTCAGTATCAACAAATAACCCAGTCAAAAAATGGGCAGAAGATTTAAATAGACATTTCTCCAAAGAAGACATACAGATAGCCAAAAAGTACAAGAAAAGATGCTCAACATTACTAAATATCAGAGAAATACAAATCAAAATGCAAATCAGAACCACAATGAACCCAGTCAAAATGGCCATCATCAAAAATCCTCAAACAATAAATAGGTGTGTAGACAAGGGAACACTTCTACACTGTTGGTGAAAATGTAGATTGGTCCAGCCACTATAGAATTCAGTTCCTTAAAAG
Organism: Neotragus pygmaeus; assembly: GCA_006410875.1. NCBI lineage: Eukaryota > Metazoa > Chordata > Mammalia > Artiodactyla > Bovidae > Neotragus > Neotragus pygmaeus. Next base: position 21,183 of record SJYV01022146.1, on the reverse strand, counting down.
ACTAAAACTAGAACTACCATATAACTCAGCAATCCCACTCCTGGGCATATACCTGGACATAATTCAAAAAGATATGTGCACCCCAATGTTCATTGTAGCACTGTTTATAATAACCAACTTTCCTGGTGGCTCAGACAGTAAAGCGTCTGCCTACAGTGCAGGAGACCTGGGTTCGATCCCTGGGTCAGAAGGATCTCCTGGAGAAGGAAGTAACAACCCACTCCAGTACCCTTGCCTGGACAATCCCATGGACAGAGGAGCCTGGTAGGCTGCAGTCCGTGGGGTCACAGAGTTGGGTACGACTGAGTGACTTCACTTCTTCACTTTAGAATAACTAGCACATGGATGCAACCTAAATGTTCATCAACAGAGGAATATATAAAGAAGTTGTGGTATGTATATACAATGGAATATTACTCAGCCATAAAAAGGAAAAAAATCATGACATTTGCAGCAGCATGAAAGGACCTAGAGATTGTCATACTGAGTGAAGTAAGTCAGACACAGAGAGACAGATATCGTAGGATAGCAATCTAAAAAACAAGTTACAGGTGAACTTACTTAGAAAACAGAAGTAGAGTCACAGATATAGAGAACAAACTTAAGAGTTACCAGGGTTTATGAAGGGAGAGGGATAAATTGGGAATCATGAATACAAACTACTATATATAAGGTAGATAACTAATAAGAACCTGCTGTACAGCACACAGAACTCAGTATTTTGTAATGGTCTATATGGGAAAAGAATCTTTAAAAAAAAAAAAAGAGTGGATATATTTATATGTATGAATGAGTCACTTCGCTGTACACCTGAAACTAACACAGTATTGTAAATAAACTATACTCCAATAAAAATGTTTAAAAAACTGACAAGAAATAATAAATTGGATCTGCTTTAAATGATAAATATTCTCCTGAAAAAGATTAATGTAACTTACTGAAGGGGTTGTGGTTATGGAATACATTTTAGCTTTTAGCTTTGAATTCATATTTGGATAACTTGAGTTTCTGGTTGTAAATTTCTTTAGTATTTTTTTTTTTATAGCCCCCAAGGAGCCTGTTACTTGCTACTGTGTTTCAAAAGAAGAGAAATACGAGATGAGGATTTGATGAGTAGTTAAGGACTTCCCAACTTCCCTGGTGGCTCAGACGATAAAGCGTCTGCCTACAATACAATGCGGGAGACCCAGGTTTAGTCCCTGGGTCAGGAAGATTTCCTGGAGAAGGAAATGGCAACCCACTCCAATACTCTTGCCTGGAAAATCCCATGGACAGTGGAACCTGGTAGGCTACAGTCCATGGGGTTGCAAAGAGTCGGACATGACTGAGCGACTTCACCAGTAAGGACTTCCATGGTGGCTCAGACGGTAAAGTGTCTGTCTACAATGCAGGAGACCCGGGTTCGATCCCTGGGTCTGGAAGATTCCCTGGAGAAGGAAATGGCAACCCACTCCAGTACAATTGCCTGGAAAATCCCATGGACAGAGGAGCCTGGTAGGCTACAGTCCATGGGGTCGCAAAGAGTCGGACACGACTGAGCGACTTCACTAAGTATTTCTAAGGGTATCATTTCAGTCTCTTATTCTTATTAAGAATGTAGGTAACCTCAAGAATATATGTACATATAGCTATTTCTGTAGAGGAATAGTGTTGGTTGGCTTCTTGACTTTGAGATACTGAAATGCTGGTCTTAGTAGTATGTTTGTTCCCTGAGAAGATGGGCAGGGAAGGGAAGTGATCCAACTAAAGATAACTGACCTTTTCTATAGAATAGTATATTTCAAACTTTTTTGATCTAACCCAGAATAAGAAACAGATTTTTTTGCATAACACAGTAGATACATACACATACGTATTTATAAAACAGAAATAAAAATTAAATGAAATAACTTAATTTTTTACTACTTATGATATACTCTGATGTTTCTAGTTTTATTCTCTTGCATTAAAACAGTGCTGACCACAACCCCTGAATTGATTTCAGGAGTCAAGGATTACAATCCTGACTAATGGTTACAACAAGCCGTTTGGAAACTCTCCGATAGAAGTATCTGGTGACTAAAATCTATTCACACTGGCCAGCTAAATAAGCAGAATCACGGCCAAGTGGGGATGCTTGGTATGGGAAGGACATGAATAACGGTTACTGACTACTTGTCATGTGTGCAGCATTAGTACATATTTTATATTCACTACAATGTTGTGGAGTCGTCAGTCTTCCTATTTTATGCGGAGCAACAGGCTCAGAGGGGCAAGTGTCTTGCTTAAGGTCATGTAAATAGCAAAGGTGAGAACTCAAATTTGGAGTTGGTCTGCCTAACTCCAAAGCCCAAGCATTTGCATCATGTTACTGTGACTCCAGGTAAGTAATACTGCAACAGACATGCTAAACTTAGAAGGGAATTAGTGACATTTAGGTGTCTTCAAAATTTTATGGTGGAAAATAACAATAAAAAGCCCCATTAAATGTGAGTTGAGACAGACATAAACATTGACAAACAGTTAAATAGTGATAGATTATATTGGCTTTCCAGGAAGCTTAAGTTCTTCATGCCTCTGCTCATCCAAGAGGTAGAGGTAATATCCTTAAGGCTGAGATATGGGATTTTCTTGTTGGTAAGGTAAATGAAATGTTCAAAGGCTTTACTATTGCACCAGAGCAGATAATAAGGCAATTAGAACTGTTAAATTGATAAAACACCAGACTGGGATGAATTATATCATGAATTGCAAAGAAACAAATTTTATGGCAATTTTTGAGACCTAAGGATGAAAGATATATCAGTAAAGGGAAGAGAAATTGATAGTTAAACTTAAAGTGCTATATTTATTGACCTGAAAACCCAACTAAGCATTTTAGGGTCAGTTTCAGATTATTATTTATCAGCTTTGTAAATAGAAAAGATTATTAGTCTGTGCTGATAGTTTGATTTCCTCTATTAATAAAGAGAATTTAAGATGTGTTTCTTTCTTTGCATTTTTGCACTGTAACACACCCTGGGGATCATCTAATCCAGCCCCCTCATTTTACAGACATTGAACCTGCAATCCAGAGAAATTATGCGGTTTACCCAAGATCATGTCACAAACTAGTCAAGGATTAGAACTAAAACCCAGGTCACCTGACATCCTGTTGGCTTATTAACGTGTTTGACCTGAGTAGGAGTGTTGGCAAATTACTTCTTACTTAAGCTAATTTGTAAAATACTCTGTTTTCTTTAAAATTTTCATTGCATAAATAATCCCACTGCTAACAAATAGCGCACTTTTTGCCAAAGAAAGCTGGAAAACAGTTACTGGAGATGGCTAGCCTTTCATGGAAGAAATGACATTTGAGGTAGGTAGATCTTGAGTGGGTGGTAAAGATGAGGAGGCAAGGATTGGAAAGGGAGGGTCATGTCCCCTTAGCAAAGGAAATAGAAATCTGCACGTCTCATTTAGGAAGTGGGGAAGGCGTACTTGGGGCACTTTATGGACGTTATGATAGTCGTGTAAGAAGCAGGGAGTGATTAATGAGAAACACTGCTGGCTTGGGGTGTTCTTAATGTCCTTTTGAGAAATTTGGAATACTATAGACATTGTTTCTATTTATTGAATTATCTGAGTAAAGCAAAGGAATTCTAGTAACTGTTTGAAGGCTGCGTTGTCCAGATAAAGAGAACAGTTGATTCCTAGTAGTTTTTTTTCCCCAGCTAGATTTTTAATTTCAGACCAACTTGATCTGTGTTGGGTGATGTTTAGTTAAGTGCTACGTACTAGTAGTTGCACAATCAGTGTTTATTTAAACAGATGAGTTTCTGCTTTGGGAATTTCTTTTAAGTGGCGGTAATCCTATTTTTTGTTGTTTGTTTATAATGTAAACCAGAATGTATGTAAAGTGAACCAAATAATGAAGAATGAACAATAATCATAGGGTTATGTGAATCACAAGCCAGATAAGCTTGAATGCTCTTATTGTGTTTAATAGGTTAGAATTACAAAATTCATATTCAGTAGGTGGGAAGCTAATATCTAATTTTCACTAGAATGGTTAATATTATTTTAAGAAAATGAAAATAAATTCTAGTTAGTTGTCAACATGGGCTAAAAAATTAGCAGTTGGATCACACCAAAAGTAATGATGGCATCACACTGAATCGGTGGTGTTCTGTATGGCACCATAGGTGTTATAGTACATACAGTTATATTTAAATCATATTAATTATCTGAAAGAAAGCATGCAAGAAAGTCCACAAAGATGCAAATTTTGGAAGGTAATTAGAGCTGAGAAGAACTAGAGTGATGGAGCATACCTAGGTAAACGTAATGAAATTTCCTTTGAAAAATTAATTCCCTAGAGAAGAAAATGGAGCAAATTAAATACAGTAAGAATGTTTTGTTTCTAATTTGGCATTTGCCAATGAGCGAAAGTCGAGTATCTCAGTTAAGAGCCTGTCTTTCCATGTTGTGATTCTTTGTATCTAGGATATCAGGAAACAAAATCTCTTCATAATATGTAAAATCAATATAATTCCATAGGATATAGACACCCATTTGTTTATGGAGAAAATATTTATGATTGATAGAGAGTCTGTAACAGGAAACTTGTAATCAGTCTTTGTGGAGAAGCTATATATGTAGGAAATGTTTTCAGCAATGTCCTGAATCACTAATTGAGATGTGTTCATTTTTTACTTTAAAGAGAAAAGTTTATAATAGGTTTCCCCATCAGTATTGCCCATGCTGAATATTAAATTAATGACACTCTACCAAGAAATTACCTCTGAAGCCTTCTAGAAATTTCTCCATCTGAAAAATAAAAATGTTAGCTGCCCTTCACTTTACCAGTAAACTAAAATACTCTTTTGTGAAAAAGTGCTTTATTATACACATAAATCTTAAAGCCATAAGGGTAAAATTGATATACTTGCCTATATACACGTTATGAAATAAAATTTCTCTAGGGGAACAGAACAAAAAAGGAGGTAAAAGGAAGAAAAATCAAATAAAGTAGACAAACAAATGACATATGAGCCAAGTATTTACCAACTACATGACAGATAAGGGATAAGATCTAGAATTCTTATTAATTAATAAGAGAGAGGAACCCTCCATTAAAAAGTGTAAAGGAAATTTCCATACAAAGAAAAGATTAGATGACATATGAACTATAATAATAACACTGTGAACTACATATGGTTGTATTTAATAGGTATTAACCCATTTAATTCTCCCAGCTGCTAATGTTGTCTTTGCTTTACCATTGAGAAAACTGAAGCACCAAGAATTTAAGTAACTTGAACCCAGTGGAACCAGCAAGTCCAGAAAGTCAGCCTGTATCCTTTAATGACTCTAACTAATCACAGAATACAAGTAAGCACAGCTATGTTATCATTCCCTGGTGGCTGAGTGGTAAAGAATCTGCCTGCAGTACAGGAGACGTGGATTTGATCCCCAGGTTGGGAAGATCCCCTGGAGAAGAAAATGCCAACCCATTCCAGTATTCTTGCCTTGGAAATCAGGTGGACAGAGGAACCTGGGGAATCCTATGGACAAAGAACTGGTAGTCTATAGTCCGTTGGTCGAAAAAGAGTCATACGTGACTTAACGACTAAAAACAACAAAAATTATATTATTGGTCACCTGTAATATTGGCATAAATGAAAATACCAAGTGTGAGTGAGAGAAATGGACTTGCTTCTCACTGTTGATGCAAATGTCAGTTGGTTCAGTCTTTGTGGAGGACAGTTTGGCAATGCATATCACTAAGTAAAATGTACATACTACCCTTAGACTTGGAAGCCATGCTGAGATTTTCCCTTAAATGCAGACAAGGGCGTTAGATATATGTATGATTATGTTCATCTAAGTATTTTTTAATAATATTTTAAAATCCCTGTAGAAGGAAATGGCAACCCACTCCAGGATTCTTGCCTGGAGACTTCCATGGACAGAGGAGGCTGGCAGGCTACTGTCCATGGGGTCACGACATTTGGGCTTCCCCCGTGGCATTAGTGGTAAAGGATCTGCCTGACAGTGCAGGAGACAGAAGAGATGGGGGTTGGATCCCTGGGTCGGGAAGATCCCCTGGAGAAGGAAATGGCAACCCACTCCAGGATTCTTGCCTAAAGAAAATCCCGTGGACAGAGGAGCCTGCTGTGCTATACATAGTCCATGGAGTCAGAGTGAGGTACGACTGATTAACTGAGCACACATAATTATGTTCACCTCAGTATTTATGATGCTATTTTAACGTTGGAAGTAATTTAAATTCTCGTTGATATTGCTTAAAATCTTCTGCTTGCAATCAGTGAAACACTATACATGCAGTTATTTAAAAATGCCTGATATAGGGATGTATGCATTGACGTGAAGGACTTTCACAAATCATTGAATGAGACTAAATGCAGTCACTGTGAGAGAAGGTCTCGATAGTTGGCACACTGTGAATATATGGTAACTATTGAATGGATGGATGGGTAGGAGAATACGGAATAGTGGAAAGAGTATACACTTGAAACTTGAAGGCTTCTGTCCATGTTCCCTGTTAGTAACAACAGATCACTTGAACTTAAGCTTTTTAAAACATTGATGTTCCACAAATGTTTCTTTTAAAAGAAGCAATTCAGCTTGCATTGACATCTGTATTCATCTTTTTAGGGCTGCCAATACAAAATTTCTGCAACCTGGGTGACTTAACACAGCTAAAATTTATTCTCACATTTTGGAAGGCTAGAAGTCTAAACCCAAGGTGTCAGCAAATCATGCTCGTTCCTTTATTCTTCCATGCCCCTTCTAGTTTATGATTGCCAACAAGCCCTGGTGCTCCTTGGCTTTTGGTAGTACATCTCTTGTCTCTGCTTCTGTCTTCACATGGCCTTCTTCCTTGTGTGTCTCTTATAACGACACGAGTCATTGGACTTAGGGCCCACCCCAATCAATTGTGTCTACAAAGACCTTATTTCCAAACGATACCACATTCTGAGGTTCTGGGCCAGACATGAATTTTAGGCAACACTGTTCAACTCCATACAACATCTCAATTGAATGCAGCCTCAAGGATGGAGTCTTAATGAATAGTCAAACTTTCAAGTTTTACTTAAAAAAAAAAAAAAACCACTGAAGAATTATTTAAATTTAACCATTCTAAAACATTATAAAATACTTTACATACCAGTATTAGTACTTAGTATTATATTAAAACGTTACCTAAGAAACTAAACATAAGATTTAACCTCAGAATAAAATAAAAGCAGTATTTAATAGGTCATAATAAAGATACATAAAGATGTCTGAGAGAATGGTTTCTAGTCTTGTAAGATTAGATGATTGATTGATTGACTGGATTGTCTTCTCCACAAGGAGTATGTTACTAATAGGAGGGAAGCTTGATCAACAAAAGTGCAGAATAGAAAATCACAGAGTAAATGTTGGTTTTGTTCACATAAGCCTTGTCCAGGGGATGGGGGTTTCCAGATACTTTTACCGTCTATAAGACCACTCTGTTTTCACTTTTTAACAGTGGAACTTTTTTTCCCTCTAAAAGAAATCTTAAGTAGATTTCAAGCACATGAAACAGCAAAAAACAAAGAGCTTCTAAGATAACCTCCTTAGAATGCTAATGCGCCAAGAAAAGGCTGAAAACTACTTAAGCTATGAAATAATTTTGTTTTTCTAATTCTCCTTTTTTTGGTACCATACTTACCAATGAATTTTCTGGTAAGGCTATGGCTTTACATATAGGTCTGCCTATCATAAGAGAGTGGGCTTGCCTTTCAGAAAAGACTTTTTTCTAGTGCTAATAACAATTACGCTTCTCACTGGATGTGAATAAATTGGCATTCTAGCATTATAAGTCAGCCTCAATAATCATCATTGTCCTGCACCGCCCCTGCCTTTTTAATTTGGCCGCACCAGGTCTGTGGCCCACAGGCTTCTCTGGAGCACGGGCTCCTCTTCTGGAGCACGGGCTCCTCTTTTGGAGCATGGGCTCTAGAGGGTTCAACTCAGTAGTTGTGGCTCATGGGCTCAGTTGCTGGGATCTTAGTTCCCTGACCAGTGACCAAACCAGTGTTCCCTTCTATGGAAGATGGGTTCTTAACTGCTGGACCACCAGGGAATTCCCAGTGTTGTTCTACCCTTAAGACGTGATTCCAGTCTTGGTGGGCTGATGAAATTAAATTTGAGCCTAAGAACCAGAACTTTAGCTGTGATTAATGGACCAAGGAAGAAAAAGTATTTTACTAAGGCCCTTCAATCCTAAAGGAAATCAGTCCTGAATATTCATGGGATGCTGAAGCTGAAACTCCGATATTTCGGCCACCTGATGCAAAGAACAGACTCATTTGAAAAGACCCTGATGCTGGGAAAGATTGAAGGTGGGAGGAGAAGGGGGATGACAGAGGATGAGATGGTTGGATGGCATCACCGACTCCATGGACATGAATTCGAGTAAGCTCTGTGAGTTGGTGATGGACAGGGAGGCCTGGCGTGCTGCAGTCCATGGGGTTGCAGGGAGTTGTACATGACTGAGTGACTGAACTGACTGAACTGAAGGCCCTTCAAGTAGACTACCTCCTGACCTTTCCAGTGGAACATAGCCATACATGTTGTCAGGTCCATGAGTATCAGTTTTTTTTCCATTTGAATTTCTATTAGAAGTTTGTTTTTAAACAGAGCATATCATTTAACCTATTTTTTCTTT
>SJYV01022146.1:0-7500 GCA_006410875.1 Neotragus pygmaeus | reverse complement strand
TTATTGGCCTTTCAAATCATACATGCAACTATTTTAAAAATGGAAAATTTTGAACTGCTGTTTAAAAGGCTTGGAAACATTTTAGAAAAGATTTAAATATATTTATGAACTCTGGGAATAAATGGGCACTTATATTCTCCTCCATAATAATGTGATAAGTTACTGTTTATAATCATAAATAGTATTGTCTAGTTTTTTATTTTCGCGCATCTTCATATTTTTAAGATACGTAGTACCCATTACTACAGTGTCTTTAGAGTACTTATAAAATAAATGAGTAGTTTAAGTTGCTAAAGGAACTGGCAGTGTCTGGAGAATAAAATTTTGTATAGAATAGACTATATGTATATGTTCTCTTTATAAGAATTACAGTTAGGAAGAAAAAGTAGTCTAATAGGTTAAATCAGAAGGTTAAGAAGTTAAAAGTTCAATCTTTAGCAGTGTTGAAGCTAGATATATAGCCTATTTTACCATAATAAAAAATGCCACCCTATCCCCACATGGTTGTGCTATTTTGTAAATTTAAATTAGTAGGTATTTGTTAATGAATATCTAGAGGTCATAAATGACAAGCTTTCTGTACTCATTTGTTCATTAACTCAAGTTTAGTTAAGGCACCAATTTTAACATGGTTATATTTTCTTTTGAAGCTGTCTTACTTGGAAATTACTTTTAAAAAAAAATTACATTCCTATAGCGAATTTGGCCTAAAAACCTTTGAGTATTTATTAGCTTTCAAATACTATATCTAAGTTGGAAAAATAAAACTCATATTAGGAAAAATTGGATTAGATTTTTAAAAACTTTTATGAGCTATAGTAATGTTACTGTATAATTTTTTAGATGAAATATTTTGCTGATAACATTATAAGATGATGTGGCCACCTACTTTCTGCTAAAATGTGAATTCAGTAATAAGCAAATTAAAATTTAAAAACTTATAGGGTAGTTATAGTGGTCATTGTCATTTGTTTAATATTATTGCACTAACATAATAATATTAGTAGTGTGTTATACTAGTAATATATACTAATATTAATTAAGGTATTACCATGTTAAGATTTATTTTTAAAATTCATATTATTTAAATTGACAACGGGACATTTTAGTAACTTCTAAAAACAGTCAACTTTGAATAGAATATTTTTGTATTTATTATAGGATAAAAATACACTTCAGAAATTTAGAAGTAGGAATTCACTTACTGCAGTCAGTGTTTTGAGTATTACCTGTCTTTCATTTTGTACTCCAAAATGAATATGGAATCCAAATTGAAAGACAGATAGTGGAGGATGGTTAACTGGATCTTAATAGGTAAATTGAAAAAAGTGTTCTGCTCAAATTAACTTAAGAAGGCTATGTTAAAGTTTAACATGTTTCTTTATTGTAAAATTACTCAAAAGCTTTCACTATGTGAATCTTTAAGAGGAAATTAGAGTATGCAATATTTCTCAAGATTATTTGTTCGTAGAAACCTTTTTATTTTCACTGCGTCTATTCACATCTCTTGAAATAGCATTCCTTTTTCTAATGTGAAAAGAAACAGTTGTTGCCACATTTGAAAAATAGCAATTTGGTTATATTTACATGATCTGTTAAAGGATAGATTTTCTCCCCTGTTGTTCATTCATCGGGTTGTGTCAGACTCTTTGTGACCCCATAGACTGCAGTGCACCAGGCTTCCCTGTCCCTCACCATCTCCTGGAGTTTGCCCAAGTTCACGTCCTTTGGTGGGGTGATGCCATCCAACCATCTCATCCTCTGTTCGCCTCCTGCCTTCATTCTTTCCTGGCATTAGGTCTTTTCCAGTGAGTCAGCTGTTTGCATCAGGTGGCCAAAGGACTGGGACTTCAGCTTCAGTCCTTTCTCCCTTATATAAACAGGTTCGAGGCTGCCACTGTGTCTTTCTTTAACCCCAGATGCTGTAGTTTTGCTTTTACTTGGGCTTTTCAGGTTGACCAGAGAAAAAGATGTTTGTTATATTCACAGGTTATCATGGTAATCTGTCCACAGAAACAGGATCCTGAAAGATTCTATCAAGTAACTCATGAGAAATAGTCTAGGAAGACTGTGTAGAATAACTTGTGACATTCTTAAAATGCTATAATAAGATTATTTATTATTATTTTGTTTTTGTGAGATCAAGTTAGAGATTTTTCATGTTTTTACATGCTATTACATGCTAACACTTATTTGTGGAACCAAGAGCTAAAGGTGGTATGCCTCCTGTTGTGAAAATGCAACATTTTAGAACAGTATTTACTGACAAATTCAGAATCAGGATGTAAAAATGATTATTTTACTCTGAGTAAAGAAACGAAGAATAAAAGGGTGGCGTGTTAGAGATAATACAAATGTTTTTAAAACTGCAGACTATAATATGTTTTTAAAACTGCAGACTATAATATGATATAGAGAAGAAAGATTAGGTGAGTCATTGGGAATCACTAAACTAACCTTATAATAATTAAGAAAGTTTTACCATTGAATATTCAAACAGATTTGCTGCTATTGAAAATGTGTCAAATACAACTCTTATTATCAAGTACTCTTACCAATTACTTAGAAGTAGTATTTAAGTAGTTTAAGACTTAGAAATTTGACTTAGCTTTTTAAAAATGCTTTATATGTGGTAGAATACAAAATAAATATACACTGAAAGTGGAACCTTTAAAGTACCAGCTTACTATACACACATACGCACACACACCTTTTGATAGAAATATAATATGAAAATTATTTTTAACTCTTGTGTAAGAATGGAAATTATTAACAGTTTATTATTTTGTCAATCTTCTGTACAAAGGACTTAAGACCTCAATATCAGTAATATAAAAATAGAAGAAATATTCGTGCATGTTTCTTCTTGAACCATTGTGACCTAATGAGCAAACCTTAGTACAACAAATTGAGTCAACACATTATGTATCAGAGTACTTTTGTATAATGCTAATAATCCCAAAGACATAAGTTCTCTTCTGGATCCTAGATCCATACAGCTGAAAAATTGGCTCCAATTTTTTTTTTTCAAGAATAACCTGAATTACTGAATCACCCAAGAATAACTACTGTAGTAAAATATCATTAAAATTAAGCTTATTTTATAATTTGACAAAATTCAGGTATCCTAGCTGATGTTAGCTTGTATTATCTAAGAGAAGTGACAGTAATAAGTTGGCCTAAGTGATTTGGCTGGATGGCATCACGGACTCGATGGACTCGAGTCTGAGTGAACTCCGGGAGTTGGTGATGGACAGGGAGGCCTGGCGTGCTGCGATTCATGGGGTCGCGAAGAGTCGGACATGACTGAGTGACTGAACTGAACTGAACTGAACTGAAGTGATTTGCATCCAGTGATATTTTCTTTGCCTATTTCAGTTATGATAACCTGTGTTAGTTTAGAATAACCATATAGTTCGTAATCTTTGTGAATGTTTTAGGCATACTGAACTATTTCACAGAGTGGAGTAGTAGTGATGGATATTCCTTTGCTGATACTCTGGTCTTGCAGGGTGCTTCTTCAGATGCTTCCTTAAACCCTTTTGGCACTAAGTTGTGTATAACAATTTTGGAAGTAAATGATCAGTGATAATAGTACAGATACAGTTCATCCAGTGTATGCTGCGTACCTACCATGTTTCAGGTTCCCTTCTTCTCATGCATCTCAGTTGACTGGCTTTGTGTTTTTGGTAACTGCATCACATTGTTGGCTCATATTGACCTTGTAGACAAGTTTGCTTTTTTCCCCTGAACTGCTCAGAAGCCAGGCCTACTTTATGCAGTATTCGTGTGATTCTGATGTTGACAGCTCAAACTGGGGAAATGGGTATTATTTTAGAGTGGGAGATGATGAAATAGTCAGTTTTCAACCTGCTTCAGTTAGTTGCTGATAGGATGTCTAAACAGAGATGTTATAAAGACCGGATATAGGTCTGGACAGAAGATAAAAAGTCAAGTGGATAGAGATGTTTGTGATTTTAGGTAGTAATTAAAATTGTCTGTGTTTTTGTATGGAGATGAAATATCTGTGGGAGGTGCTATTGCTTTCCCATATAGAGTCAAGCAGGAGCTATCCATAATAATCTTTTTATAACCCTTTTGTTAGTAGTACACACTTTTCAGTATCACGGACTTTTAAAGGACTGGAGGATTCATGTAATAATTAGTTTTACATTTGTATTTTTTGAATTATTCTTATTAGTCACCAAGATTCACAGTATTGCACAAAATATAGTGATATTGATTTTGTATTTAGCATGCATCAGTTTAGCTGTTTATAAAATGTTTTATTTATTAAAAGTAATTAAAAATATATTTTATTTGAGGAGTGATTATAATTTGAACTGTCTTCAATTTAATGGGTTAATTAATGGGTACAGGAAGATGAAAAGGTAACAAATACCATCAGACTAGGCATTAATTGTTCTTTTAGAATACCTAAGAAATTCATAACTTGCTACTTCCAGTGGTGGCACTGAGCAACTCAGGGCATGGAGTGTGGGTGTTGGGTTGCCTTTTCACTTTGTATTGTTTTGTGTGATTCAAGGTTTTAAGCATGGGATGATTTTACGTTTGGAACAGGTAAGGAAATTTAAAGCTTATTTACTTTAAACATGAGATAGTATGATGTTTAAAAAGTATTGACACTTAAAGTTAGAAGTCATGATTTCAAATCCTAATTTCATAGTTTCCTGGACAGCTGGCCTTAAATGAGTCATTTCACCTCTTTGAAAATGAGGGTGGTAATTGGTGCCCTGACTACCACTCAGGGTCCTTGTGAGTTCATTTAGTAAACGTATCTGTGAGGTACACACTGACGGGTGCTGGTAGGAGCCATCCCAGTCCTCAGGGCATCCACTTTAAAGTGAGATGTAGACGAAATTATAGCTTTTATTTTACTTAGGATTTGTATAATGGAGATGAATATGCTATAAACATTCACAGGGTAGGTCCATAGCGGCAGCTTGGGGAGTGGGAGGGTAGGGATTAGAGTGTCTTCCTTATGGAAGACAAGGACATTTGAGTTAAATTTTGAAGAATGAGTTGGGCAGATGCAAGGAGAGGATGACAGAGGGAGAAGGTATTCTACCCAGAACAAGCACCATTTCCAGCCCTATCTCATTTTGTGTGTGTTTATGTGTGGCAGATTTTTGTTTTACTTATTTTAAGACAGGATGCTGTAGAAGGTTCTTCTTTAATTTTGCTGGCCCCCAAAATCTTCACTATGATTATTAGTTGAAGTTTGGAAATAGTGGAAAATCTCACTTGGGACCTTATAATGACCACAGAAAAATTAGTAGAGAATGACTAAAACTTGCTGAATTTTGACTGCTACATTTTATAATATAGACTGTAAACGCTAAGTCATCAGATTCTGATGTCAGTCTCCAGTTCCTCCTCACTGAGGAACTAGTGAGAATTCTTAAATAAGGTAAGTAAAACAATAGGCCTGTAATTTGCAGTTCACTTGGGATTTCCCAAATGAGTAGATTTAATTTAATTTTTATTTTTTTATCATTCTTGGTATTTCCGTCACCACATACTTTTGTAAAGACATTATTTCTTCTCTGTGTCTGTAGTCTCAATAATAAACCTTTAGTCTTCAAAAGCCTAAAATTTACTCAAAATATGACCTTTCACTCTGAATTTTATAAACTGCTTTCTTCCTATATGTTTCGCAGAAAAGCTTGTACCTGCTTTACTTGTCAGTTCAAATAGCTTCTTTCCTTAATGTTGAATACTTTTTTCATCTCCACTGGGGAAGACAGAACTTTTAAATCAATTTGATGAGAAGTTTTAGAGTTCCAAGTTGTAAGTGAATATACTTTCCTTGGTGCCATATTGTTTTCCTTTATAGAGCCATTAAACATCTTGTCAAGTAGAGTGAAAGTTGCTGAGTCGTGTCTGACTATACGACCCCATGGAATGTAGCTCACCAGGCTCCTCTGTCCATGGGATTTCCCAAGCAAGAATACTGAAGTGGGTTGTCATTTCCTTCTCCAGGGGATCTNAAACATCTTGTCAAGTAGAGTGAAAGTTGCTGAGTCGTGTCTGACTATACGACCCCATGGAATGTAGCTCACCAGGCTCCTCTGTCCATGGGATTTCCCAAGCAAGAATACTGAAGTGGGTTGTCATTTCCTTCTCCAGGGGATCTTCCCGCCCCAGGGATCGAACCTAGGCCTCTCCTACATATGCAGGCAGATTCTTTACCATCTGAACTACCAGGGAAGCTCATATAAACATCTAACCCCCGTAATAGTTTATAGACATTAGTATTTAGCTACTTAATGCTCACTCTTCTGTAAGTTACAGTTTAGGGGCATTGATAATTTGCTATTTAATCTTTAACATTGATAATTTGCTATTTAATCTTTAACACTGATGCTTTGCTATTTAGTCTTTAACATCCAGTATCCTCTAAGTTGGGTTTCCCAGGTGGGTCAGTGGTAAAGAATCTGCCTGCCAATGCAGGAGGTGCGTTTTGGATCCCGGGGTCAGAAAGATCCCCTGGAGAAAGAAAAGGCAACCCACTTTAGTGTCACCTGGGAAATCCAATAGACAGAGGAGCCTGCTGGGCTGTAGTCCATGGGGTCACAAAAGAGTCAGACATGACTTAGCAACTAACTTCCACCATACCAACATCCTATAAGCTATAGAAGTACTTTGTGAATTGAAAATATAATACAGATAGAATATAATGTTATTTATTATGGATATTAGCCTTTGGTAAACACCATGATTAATAAAAATAAACACGAGTTTTTCAAGTTTTATTCTGGTTTAGTTTTGTTTTGGATGTTTTTGGCCGTGCTATGCGGCTTGAGGGATCTCAGTTCCCACAACCAGAGACTGAACCCAGGCCATGGCAGCAAAAGCCTGGAATCCTACCCACTAGTACTCCAGGTATCAGGGTTTTTGCAGAAATTCATACAGAATATTTCTTAATACAGTGGAAAACATAAAATTGGGTATTGTATAGGTAATTCCCTCTTTGTATTGTATTTATTTGTATTTGGGAAGAAAAAGGATGAGCTATGTCAATTTCTAAGTGAGTTATCAGTTTAGAACATACTAGTCCAAAGTAAAGAAGCGTTATTTCTGTAGTTGCAGGACAATGTTCTGTTGTTAATGACTTTATCATCTCAGATGATAGAAAATAGTAATAGAAAGTAAATAAAAATAAAATTAGAATAGAGAAGAAAACTATATTTGGCTTAAACTATGTTTCTTATACAATAGGAAATCTCGAAGTAAGGTGCATTCACAGTTGTTAACTCACTAGTTTAATACCATCTTCAAAGATTCAAGTTCTCTGACATCCCCGAGTGACCTATCCTTTTAGTATGGATATCCTCATGATTCCAAGGTGGCAGGTGTCACACATAGGTGACAATGTCTAGGGGAGAAAAGAGAATTATACCTGCTTATATCAAGATTGCCAGGAGAAATATCAATAACCTCAGATATGCAGATGACACCACTCTTATGGCAGAAAGT
>SJYV01022145.1:0-11499 GCA_006410875.1 Neotragus pygmaeus | reverse complement strand
ATGGAAAGAGTAACATGGAAACGTACATTACCATGTGTAAAATAGATAGCCAACGGGAATTGGCTGTATGGCTCAGGAAACTCAAACAGGGGCTCTGTATCAACTGAGATCGGTGGGATGGGGAGGGAGATGGGAAGCAGTTTCAAAAGGGAGGGGATATATGTATACCTGTGGCTGATTCATGTTGAAGTTTGACAGAAAACAGCAAAATTCTGTAAAGCAATTATCTTTTAATAAAATATTTAAAATAAAATATAAAATATTATACAAGGAAAAAGAGCTGGTTGGAATTTCATTTTAATATTTCAAATTATTATTTTTAAATTAGTTTTACTTAAAATTTTGAATAGCACTTTTATTTTTATATTTTAAGTTACTTTAAATTTCCTCAAAGTAATAAAATGCTAAAGAAATAACTGTTTAAATATTTAAGTAAATATGGTAGCTCTTTGTCCCATTTGTCCCCACTCTTTAGTTTTGTTTTTCAGAGGCACCTTTTAATTCCTTTTAGAAATTTTCCCCTGCCATTGACTTTACATACTGTTTCTTAATAGTTTTCTTTCCTAATTGATCAGTTTTGTGTCAATACCTCACATTTCATATCAATCATACAATGCTACTGTATTATTACATCAATTATATGCTGACTTATTTTAACAGTAGCCAAAGATTTAACTTTGTTACTTCAAATATACCTTCTCTTTCCTACCATTTTTCCAAAATAGTCAAATCACAATTTTTGGTTACCCTGGTCATCACTGTTTATATTAAGACTTGTGTTTCCTATTGATTTTCTGTGTTGATGATCTGCCTATTGGTGTGAGTGGGGTGTTAAAGTCTCCTACTATTATTGTGTTGTAAATTTCTGCTTTTATGTCTGTTGGTGTTTGCCTTATGTCAACCAGCTATATCCTTGGGTATCAGAAGCCTATCCAGATTTCAAGGAGCCTGAAATGTATATAATCTTGTAGCCAGGGAAAGGTACTTCTTTAAGAAAAATAATACAAAAGTACAAATAGAAAATAGGTACAAGAGTGAGTTTCTTTTTCTTTAGAATGTGAAAAGATCACAGCAACTTAATGGAGGCTTGGAAAATCAAGTTCATCTCTTATGTTATCTCTTTAGATCATTTACCAAAAATGCTTATATAGAAACGTTTCCTGATTACAACCTAGCTTCCTCTCCCCACTCAAGGTTCATACAGGAGAAGGGCCCTGGAGCTTAAGCCTCCCTGGATCCATAGTACATCTACTCCTGAGTGCTCCAAGATAAAGCACAGAAATCTGGAGGAGCGCATGACTACCCACTCCAGTATTCTTGCTTGGAGAATCCCATGGACAGAGAAGCTTGGCGGGCTAGTCTACAGGGTTGCAAAGAGTTGGACATGACTGAAGTAANAGAGTGGTCGTGGGCAGCTTGGAGCCACACGAGCTCTGGCCTGGGGACTTGCTCAGAATATGCTGTGTCCGGGGTGTTCACAGTCCAGACATTTCCACACCAGGAAGCAAAGCCCAGTTACTGCTCTAAAGTCATCTTCTTGCAACATATACTGAGGGCGTTCTCCCTGCAGAACATTGGAAACGCACATGAACAGAAAGACGCGAATTGCCGTCATCCACAGTTCTCTGCCCTGTGGACAAATCGTGGCTAAACGATCGCAATCATTCTTCATTCACTTATTTTCCATCATTGAGGGTATAATGTACGTGGGGCTTTAAACCTGCTGTTCATCTTAAAATAAAGAAAACATCTAATGCTCTCCTTGAACTTCACATGTATCTCAACCAGACATCCAAACGACAAGGACACGTCTCGCTCTGATCACACCACCCCCGTCTCTGGCTCCCACGCGGGCCCCTACTCACCGCCTCCCTGACTGTTCCCAGGCCCCGTGTCCTGGACACCGATGCCCCTCTCAGCGCTGGGGCTCTGGGCAGGGAGGCGGTGCTGAGCCGGGTCGGAACCCGGGCCCTGGGGGTCCTGCTCAGCCAGCCAAGCTCTCTGCTGGTCTCTGCCTCCCCAGGAAGCTGCCCCCGGAGCAGGGCCTGGCCGTCACGGGCAGCAGAGCTCAGACCCCCCGACTGACCCACCGACGCGCAGCAAGCAAGTCTCCAGGGGGGCAGCTGTGCCATAGAGATGGTGGCGGGGCAGCCACTCACGGGTACGTGACCCTGGGTTCGTGGGCTTCGACTTCTTGGCCTCCTTGCTGGTGAAATCTATAGAAAGTAGCCTCCAGTTATCAGAGTGTTATGAGGTGTGAGTGTGTGAGTAATGTCAAGTGTAGAAAGCACTGCTGGCAGAAAAATTCAGTGCTGCGCGACATCAGCCGTTGCCGTTATAGCCCACACAAGTCTCCATCCTGACCGTGTTTGATTCTCCACCGTTTCCAGCTCAGACGCAGGGGTCGGTCACTGGACGTGTCCTGCTCACCTAGAAGGCCGCCCTGTGCACACCTGCTCACAGGCCCGTCTCAGGGGAAATCGTGGATCTGGGGGCTGGGGGTCCTGATGACCAGCTGTGACCCAGGCCCGCGGGTGTTCAGTCCCCGTGTGTCTTTCTGGTTCTGCGTCTATATGGAGCCACAGCCCTCCCGGAGCTTCTGGTCCTCCAGCCCCCACCTCTGCTTCCATCACCGCGCGTTTCCTAATCACTGTCCTAGGACACCGTGGCAGGGGGCAAGCTCTCACACTCAGAGTGCGGGGAGTCCTGGAAGGCCCAGGGCTGCTAGGACCACATTGAGATCGAGGTAATGACCGTCCCAGCTGTCACACACAATTAGCTGCAAAAAACGCTTCGTGCGGTGTCGGCGTCCAGAAGATTTTAAGCAAGCCTGGGTTGAGAGATGGCTCCTCTGGGCTCTGTGTTGAGCATCTTTCACACCCCTTAGAAAACCGCACACGACAGTTCCCGGGGGGGTGAGCGAGGCTGGGCGAGCGCTCCGCTCGGCTCCTCTGGCTCCGCTTCCAGCTGCCTGGAGCCGAGGTCCAGCCAAGGCTGTGCCCACACAGGCAGCTTGGGCACCGCCCTCTCACCACGCTCTGCTGGTGGTCGAGAGTCTCTGACTGCGAGTTCCCGGTTCTCACGGGTCCCCAGCCGGTTTGGGAAGGATGTGTGTTTAAGGCAGGAACACCTCGTGAACTCTTGGTAGGGATGGAAGGTGGGGAAACAAGGTCTCGCCAGGAGAGCAGGGCCGGGCATCCGTGAAACCAGGGCTCAGAGTGATGTCCTCGGGCAGCAAGGGGCCGTCCGCTGGGGTCTCTGCCACTGACGAGGGTACAGCCAGCACATTTGTCACCAGGCCCCGTGTGTGTGGAAAGTGGCATCCGTTTCCATTCCAGCCTCAGCATCGAGGGCTCCGGGACACCGGGGGTCGGGGGTTGGGGGTCTGGAGTGAAGGTGCCTGTGAGCAGGAACCCCCCACCTTCACTCCTAAGGCACTTCAGGATCCAGAGCTCTTCAAAGTCCATCGCTGGTCCCCCAAGACCAGTGACCCCAGAGCCGGGACAGAAGGGCAGGACTGTCCACAGAAGGGAGACACTGGACACCGGCTAGAGCCGGGTGGACAGGAGGGTGCTCTAAATTCACAGACTAAATTTCCTTCTCTAAATAAAGATAGTATGGTGTTCACTGTAATTTTGACAGATCCATTTCAGTTTCCGATGATCTCCTGTAGGACGGCGCCCTGATGCAGAGGACAGGAAGTTCTGGATCCTGGGAGGACCAGGTCTGGACCCTGTGTCTGTCACAGCACAAGCCCAGGCAGGGAGGCCCCCCACTGGCCTCAGGCCCCCGTCTGTAGAACGAGGCGCTCACGCTGGGACCCTGCAGGGGCCCCCGTGGTCACCCCCAGGGGGCCTGAACCCCTAAGCACTGCTCCGAGGCCAACATGTGGGAGAATGTGATGGCTGCTGAGCGCAGACACCCCGCCCCCGTTAGGGCTCTGTGACTGGATGGTCCCAGAGTGAGGTTACCACACACTGATGTATTTATACCCCTTTGTATCTGAGCAACAGAACGCAGCCATCAATCAGAAAAGTAATCATCCATTTCTGTTTCTTTCCATTAAAAGGTGCATTTCTCATCTGCCTGACAAGATGAGTTACGAGCTCCACTTCCAACCTTCACCTTCTGTTACGTGTTCATCTGGGAGCATCTGTGCTGCGAAGGCGGCGGGGGAAGGGCGTGATGGCCACCCCAGCTCCACCCAGACGCACCGCTACTCATCTCCACAATCTGCGAAGATTAACACATGCGGCTCCCCTGGGAGCGCGGGGCCTGTGGAGGACAACTTAATTGACTCCGGAGGAGAGTCTTTTCCTGTTGGTCTCATCATATGACTAATGTTTTCTGTTGCCTTTACAGGACCAAATAGAAAAAAAAAAAAAGGTAAAAAATATGAATCATATTATAGATTTGCAGGTTGTGAATATTTTACAGTTGAATTCATCAAAAATTCAGGTGGGAGGCTGCTGACTCTGCCGTATGAAGTGTTCACCTGTGGGGCTGACTCTTGATTCAGGAGAAAAAGGAACAAGATTGTTTCTGGAGCTGGGCAATAGGAATCCGCTTTAACTGTTATTTCCTCTCTCTCTCTGCATTATTTATAGGAAAGCTAGGGCCAGCATGGAGCTCCAGGAAAGTCCATTTTGAACAAAGTTTGAGAATGTTCGTGACCATGGTAAACTTGGCTTTGAAGGCATCTTGTTACCTGGGGAATAAAACGTGTCTGTAGCACACAGGGTGCAGCTGGCAGGGACGCGGCTGCACCGACGTCCTGGAGGGGGCCCTGTCCTTTCCGGCACATGCCCCTTAGAGGTGCCCTCAGCCCCAGAGCCCGAGAGGCCACACTCCCTCTGCTGTGGGCGCCAGCTCGGGGCCCCTAAGCATCAGTGGTTCCGCTTCTCCTGCTGGTCTGCGACGGCCCTGCAGTCACAACACGGTCCCCGCTCCCCGTGAGTCTCCGTCCACTCCTCTGCAGCGCTGCTCCTCCGACCCCCTGGGACGTAGACGCAGAGCTGCCTCCCTGCGAATCCTGTCTCCAGCGTGAGCGTCAGCTTTCCCTTCTTTCTGCTTTGGTACCTTGCTGTGTGGGGCTTCCCTGCCGGCTCAGGAGTAAAGAATCTGTTTGCAGTTCAGAAGAGCTGGGTTTGATCCCTGGGTCGGGAAGATTCCCCTGGAGGAGGGCATGGCTACTGACTCCAGTATTCTTGCCTGGAGCATCCCATGGACAGAGGAGCCTGGCGGGCTGCAGTCCACGTGGTCGCAAATAGTCGAACACGACTGAGGGACTGAGCGCAGCATCCTGTGGTTTGTTTTCCCTAAAGCAGTGCCCCGGGGCCTGAGGCACTGGGCGTGAGGGCTTGTGTGCAGGTGGGCCCATGTGTGCATGTGTGTGCCTGCATGTGTCTGTGTGTTCTCATGGGTTTCCAGGGTTCACGGTCCGCACCTTCTGCCCTGGCTGCTCTTCCTGACACCTTTGCAGCACAGGTGTGTGTTTAAAGCGCGTCCCGTGGACTCAGGGGTCCTTGCGGTTTCATCACTCTTGTTCTCCCATGAGAAGCACCGCAGTGTTCTCAGAAGCCTGTGAGCTGCGATGTCACAGCCCACTGGACGCAGAGGCAGCTGAGTGTCCTGAAATCCAGGAAGCTAGGTGTCTGAGAGAGGGGTGAACAGAGCCCGTGGCGCTGCTCTGAAGGCTAAAGGCTTGGGAGAAGGTAGTCTTTGTTCAGTAAAATAGGTCGTCTGTGCCAAGCTTGAGTGCGTGGAGAGCTGCCACTTTAAAACAGAGTCATGCAAATATGTTCAGCTTCCTGCTTCAATTTCTAATAAGCGTCGACATACATAGTCCTTGTCAAGAAGCTCTGTGCTGCTGGCCGTGATGTTCAAGGGTGTCAAGGTGTCCCAGGACCGGAACCTTTCACAACCAATGCTCCACACAGCGTGTCCCGGAGCTGAAGTCCTCCTGGACTCCATGTGGGCAGGCTCAGCCCAAGAGTTTCCTCACGTGACTGAGACGGCATCGCCGGACACTCACTCCCCTGTGTGCTGAGACACACACACAGAGCACCGTTCAGGCGCTCCACAGCCCACGAGCGGTGCGGTTCATCCAGGCCGGGCGCCCTCACCTACCCCGGGCTCCGCTCCGCACTTCAGGGTGTGTGCAGGGTGACCTCGATGGTGGATGCTGTGCGTCTGCGCTCCCCGGCGCGGGGCTGCCTGCTGGTCCCCCACAGCACTTGTGCCCGTGTGTCCTGCCTGTTGAGTCTGGGCCGTGGAGGTGCACCCGTGTCCCGCGCAGGGAGCTGGCCCCTGTCCTCACGGGGAAGGCTCGGGGCTCGGCAGTGGCCAGCGTGCTGGGGAGCGGACCTGGTCTGGGGCCCCTGCTGGGGATGGGCTGCTGCTGGCGGTCCTGGCTTAAGCTTCACGTTCAGGGCCCGTGAGGAGGAGGGCACCAGGCCAGCGGACGGGCAATGGGGGGCCCTTGGCCACTGTCTCCTGCCCACCCCTTCTCTGAGGCCCTTCCCCTGCACCTCCTCCGCCTGCCGCCCTCCCCGAGCTTCTTCTGGCACTGGGACTCGGCTTCCTTTTTTGTGTGTGAGTTGATCCTGGATGTTTATTTTGAATGAACGAGAGTATTATGTAAACATGTTTTAAATGCTGAGTAGACTTGTCCAATACTTTGGCCACCTGACGCGAAGAGCTGACTCATTTGAAAAGACTCTGATGCTGGGAAAGATTGACGTCAGGAGAAGGGGACGACAGAGGATGACATGGTTGGATGGCATCACCGACTCGATGGACATGAGTCTGAGTGAACTCCAGGAGCTGGTGATGGACAGGGAGGCCTGGCGTGCTGCGGTCCATGAGGTTGCAAAGAGTCGGACACGACTGAGCGACTGAACTGAACTGAAGATTTGTAGTATTAAAGTAAAAAATTTTTATTGAGATATGGTTGATTTACAGTGTTGTGTTGATTTCAGCTGTAGAACAAAGTGATTTAGTTATATATATATATTCTTTTTTGCAACATTCTCTTCCATTATAGGTTATCACAGGATGGTGCGTATAGTTCCCTGTGCCACATAGTAGGACCTTTTTGGTTATCTATTTTATGCATGAAAGTAAAGTGTTAGTTGCTCAGTCATGTCCAACTCTTTTCGACCCTGTGGATTGCAGCCCACCAGCTCCTCTGTCCATGGGGTTCTCCAGGCAATAACCCTGGAGGGGGTCGCCATTCTCTCCCCCAGGCGCCCTTCCCAACCTGGGGGTTGAACCTGCGCGTCTCCTGCGTTGGCAGGCGGGTTCTTCACCCCTGAGCCACCTGGGAAGCCGTATGGTATGAGCATATCATCCGATTTGTCTTCAGAATTAGGTTTCCTGATTTAGAGCTCAGCCGTGGCTTTATCTTTTGGCTGTGTCTCCCACAATTGCTTTGCCTCTGGGGCAGGGGGAGAGTCACGCTCCCTGAAAGTGTCCCCTTTCACCTCCGTCCCTGGGGCCGCTGTGCCCACTCCCTGGGGGACTGGAGTTAAGTTTGCCTGGTGATGACCAGGAATTTGATATCTTCATCTACTGCAAATTAGTTTTTAGTTAGACAATAGGTTATTTAAAATATAAGGAAAACATGATACTTTGGGAGATTTTCAAAGACCCTGTTTTCATTTCAACTGCAGAGGTTTTCACTTTGATATTGAATATTCTGGGTGAGTATTTCCTACATTTTCTCAGCTATAAATGCATCCATAAATCAGTCAAATGTTCAATTTTCCTGCTCTGCACAAAGAATTTCAAAAAAGTTCTCTTTGAATTTGAGGGATAGCTGAAGTAATAAATGTTAAAATATATTTCTGAAATCACACAAAATGAAGAATTCCAATAGTCTCCAATTCAGACTGTAACGTCCAACACTGAAGAACCAGAGGGACACGGATATTTGTTCATATGAATGTGAGGATGCGGTGACCTTGAACCCTGCAGCCGGCTGGGTAAAAGCGCTGCATGTGGCACTCATGACTTGGATGGCTAAATGTTTTATAGATACCATCACAAGTTCAATTAAAATAATGTGCCTGTTGCCAGACAAACTGCGCACAGAACACCCGCGCTCAGCATCTGGCCCCGGCTGCCGGGCACAGGGGCTCCTTCAAGGCTCGTCTCACAGCGGAGCAGCCCTGGAGGGTGATGGGCATGGTTGCAAGCCATCTGAGCAGACAGAGGCTCTCCTAGCACGCGGGTGTCAGTGAAGATAAGCAGCTGACAGGGTAGTCAAATTCCCTGCTCTTAGAGAGCCCTGCAGAAAGACGGGCAGTCCACACCCTGAAAAGGAGACAGGCTCGTGGACAGGAAGCGAGGGGAGACGCTTGGCCTTGTGAGTGGTCAGAGTCCAGTGACAGCCTCAGGGACGTTCCCCTGGACCCCCCATCCCCGCCGACCACCGCTGGCTTCTGTGAAACTGATTAAAAGCTACATAGATAATATTTTGTGATGAGAACACAACATATCACACTGAAACAAGGTTTGTAAGAGCCGTGTAACGTTCAGTCATCCGTGATTAGGCGGCAGTGGCCTTGTGATGAGCTCTTCCCTTACGCACCATCAGGACAAGGCCCGTCGCCCGTGTCCCCAGGGGCCTCTGTGACAAGTTGCTTGGGCGAGCTCGTAGAGGCTGAGATCCTGCTGGGCTCTGGTGTGTTCATGGAGTTGGGAGCCTGTCCCCCACTTTCTTCCAGCACTAAAGCACTTTATAGAATGACCTGCATCTCCGGTCATCACAGGCAGACTACGGGCCTGGCAGCACGAGGTGAAGGCCTTTTCTTCCATGTTTAGGCGTTGAGTCCATATATTTTCTGGATTTTGCATGTTATAAAATAAAATCACTCTCTTGATGTCAGGTCAGTAGAATTTGACTTTGACCAATTCTTTCTTCCTCCATCTCTCCCTACCTTTCTTTCTTTCTTTTTTTCTCCCCATTTGCTCAACAGAAGAAAGCCAGCCAGTGTTCCTGGGGGATGGGGGCAAAGAGGAGGCGGGAGATCACACGGCCATGCCTGGTCCCTGCAAGGCAGAGGGGTTCTGCCTGAACCGAGTCACACCCCGCAGTCCTGTCCACAGGGCCCCACGTTGCATCTCAGTGGCCTTGGATTCTCAGGAAGGTGGAGGTGTGCGTTCCGTGTGCGGTGTGGTCCCCGCCCCTGCAATGGTGACGTAACGAGGGGCTCTGGCATCCTGGGCCTTGACATCCCGAAGCGTTCTTCTTAACGCTTTTAAATTTAAAAAATGCTTCTTCATACTTTCTTCTTTTTTGTCTCCATACTGTTTCATGGATTTTCCATCTTCTGAACTTCCATCTACTGTACTTTATGTGACTCAGAATTCCGTTTATTTGAAAGTATCTTGTTCTCTAATTCTTCTTGTGTCCATCCGTAGTAAAACAAACACACCCCTGTGCTGACGTTTCTGCAGTGGCTGAGTGGTGTAGTTGCTATGCAGCACCGTCTATTGGACCATGCGGGACGTGCCTTATTCTGACCTCCCCTGCCATGTGCTGGAATCACAGGTAAATCTAGCCTTTTGTACTTGACTGTTTCAAGTCTGTGTAACTGGCCTTTGCTTTTGTTTCAGGAACGATTTCTGACAGTCGTGCCGGCTTTGCGTCTGTTACCGAAGCACGTGGATGCCCTCTGTGGCTGGATGCTCAGTGAGGGGGTGGGGCCTGTGGGTGCCCTCTTCCAGACCACTGCCCTCTTCTTGGCTTTGCCTGGAGCTGGTGACCAGCAAGAGGTGGACTGCAGGAATAACTCTTGAGACATGTGTCTGTCACGTGATGCACTCACTGAAGGGTGTGAGACACGGGGGGGAGGACCCGTGGGGGATGTCAGGGATGAGAGTGGGCAAGCACACCACAGGATAAACCTGGGGAGCACGGCGCTATGTGGGAGGGGCCCGTCACCCAGGACACGGCCTGATATGTGGCCCATGGGTGAATCTCAAACACACGTCACGTGCAGCAAAGTGGGACAAAAATATTAATATACACACAATGTGTTCCCACTGGGATAAATCCACATACAGGCAAACTAATCGATGGTGACAGAAAACAGCTCCTACTGGGGGGTGGGAGAGAGAAAACTTGAGAAGGGCTGAGGCATTGTGTGGGTGACGGTCACACCAGAGAATGAGAGGGCTAACACTCGTCAAGCTGAAGATTTAAGATTTTGCAATTTTGTGTGTCGATTATATCTTAATCAGAAAAAACAAAAATTAATATAATTCACCACATTGTTAGAAAAAGCTCAGACAAAAAGGTCACCTCAATATGTGCAAATGAGAGATTTGAAAAACATCAATATTTGTTCATTATAAAAACTCTTAGCAAAGTGGAAATTGATTGAACTTCCTTAATCTGCTAAAGAAACAATGCTTAAAAAGTGAGGACTTTTACCTGAATTGGGGATGAAGAAGGTGTGCTTAAGCCCCTGTTCTTAACACAGAACTGGATGTTTTTTGATGTTACAGCTGGGCAAAGGGAAAAAAATGAAAGTCCAAGAATCTCAGTATAAGAAATCAAAGTTTCTTGAATACAACATAATTGATCATGCAAAGCTTTGGAAAGGTCAGAGAATTATCATCAGAATTAATAAGCTACATTTATCATGGTTGCTGAGACAAAGTAAATATCAAGTTTGTTTTTACATAAAAGCCAACAGTTAGAGATGGAATTTTAAAAGAGATTATATAAATATGATCAAAAATATTAAACACAGAGGAATAAAATTAATGAGGAGTATGCATGACCTCAGAATAAAAACGTCCCTCTGAGAGAAATTAGAGTCATCTGAAGCAGGTGGGGGAAGCACATGGCACGGGCGCCAGCTTGGCGCTACCTTGGGGGGCTTTGGGGCAGAGGGAGAAAGATCCTGGGGCTGGAGGTAAGGAGACACCCCGGGGACTCTGACACCCAGGTACCAGGAGGCGAGGAGGCCAACCCCACACCTGGCCTTGGCCTTCAGGAAGACGGCACGCCGCCCCGCGGCTTCAGAGCTGCCTCTGAGCTGAGCGGCTCCGAGTCCTGCTGAGAATCCCGTCTGTGGAGCGGGATGTGGCCTTTCTCTTCTGCAGCAGCTCCAACGCCAACCTCACATGGAGGTCGGATGTCTTTGATCTTGACCCAGGTCCTCCCCGGGCCTGGCAAACAGCAGTGGTGACTTCTATGCAGAGCACGTCATGAGAAACGCTGGGCTGGAGGAAGCACAAGCTGGAATCAAGATTGCCAGGAGAAATATCAATAACCTCAGATATGCAGATGACACCACCCTTATGGCAGAAAGTGAAGAACTAAAGAGCCTCTTGACGAAAGTGAAAGAGGAGAGCGAAAAAGTTGGCTTAAAGCTCAACATTCAGAAAACTAAGATCATGGCATCCGGTCCCATGACTTCATGGCAAATAGATGGGAGAACAGTGGAAATAGCGTCAGACTTTATTTTTTGTGGGCTCCAAAAT
>SJYV01022143.1:6340-19135 GCA_006410875.1 Neotragus pygmaeus | reverse complement strand
GATTGCTGGGAGAAATATCAATAACCTGAGATATGCAGATGACTCCACCCTTATGGTAGAAAGTGAAGAAGAACTAAAGAGCCTCTTGGTGAAAGTGAAAGAGGAGAGTGAAAAAGCTGGCTTGAAACTCAACATCAAAAAAATGAAGATCATGGCATCTGGTCCTATCACTTCATGGGAAATAGATGGGGAAACAATGGAAACAGTGAGAGACTTTTTCTTGGACTCCAAAATCACTGCAGATAGTGATTGCACCCATGAAATTAACAGACACTAGCTCCTTGGAAGAAAAGTTATGACCAACCTCAACAGCATTTTAAAAAGCAGAGACGTTACTTTGCCAACAAAGTCCATCTAGTCAAAGCTATGGTTGATCCAGTAGTCATGTATAGATGTGAGAGTTGGACTATAAACAAAGCTGAGCCCTGAAGAATTGATAATTTTGAACTGTGGTATTGAGAAGACTCTTGACAGTCCCTTGGACTGCAAGGAGATCCAATCAGTCTATACAAAAGGAAATCAGTCTTGAATATTCATTGGAAGGACTGATGCTGATGTTGAAGCTCCCATACTTTCGCTACCTGATGGGAAGAGCTGACTTTTTGGAAAGGACCCTGATGCTGGGAAAGATGGAGGGCGGGAGGAGAAGGGGACAACAGAGGATGAGGTGGTTGGATGGCATCACCGACTTGATAGACGTTGAGTTTGAGTAAGCTCTAGGAGTTGGTGACGGACAGGGAGGCCTGGCGTGCTGCAGTCCATGGGGTCACAAAGAGTCGGACACGACTGAGCGACTGAACTGAACTGAAATCAACAACACTTCAATACAAATAGATAGATACAGAAAGCATTATGATTCCGGTGCTCACTCTGTAGATCTGGGGTAGAAAGACTGTGGAGATGTGAGGAACGCTTTTGAAAAATGATGGAGAAGACTGCAAAGACCGAAGACACTTGACTGATGTTTGCAAAGTGGGAACAACCACCCTGAAAAAAATACAGCTCAGCTTTGCATGCCTGGAGCGGGGAGGGCCCTTGCTAAAGCCACCTCCCGCTCCAGGAAACACCTTGTGTATCTGTCTACAATCTCGTGACGGGTCATGTAGGCGAAGGGAAGTGTGAGATGAAGGTGAACTTGTGGCAGCAAGCTCTAACCACAGCCTCCATGTGGAAGCTGCCGGCCGGGGTACGGTTTGGCTTCATGTTGATCGGCCAGGATATTGTTCTCCGGGGGAAGTCCACAGTGGGGGGCTCTGAGCTCCTCGCCCCCAGGGAAAGTCCTCCTAAGGACCTTAGGCTTCTGCTGCCTGGGCTCCATGCAGAGGAACCCTGTCTGCGCCAGGTTCACCTCAGCTTCCTTCAACGAGCCCTGTGGTCCCTCCCGCCTTTGAAGCTCTCATCCTGTTCTCCTACGGGGACTCCGCCTTCACCTCCACAGGCTATCACCCTTTGTCATCTTCCTTCAAAGCCCCGCTGTAAATCGTAGGTCTTCTGCGCTTTGCTCGTGTGTAGTGAATATGCTGCTGTTGTTGTTGCTGAGGACGCAGCCTCAGTCGTGTCCCAATCTTGGCGACCCTGTGGATGGTAGCCCGCCAGGCTCCTCTGTCCATGGGATTCTCCAGGCAAGAATACAGGAGTCTGTTGCCATTCCCTTCTCCAGGGGATCTTCCCCACCCAGGGATCGAACCCGAGGGTGTTGCATTGGCAGGTGGATTCTTAATCATTGAGCTACCAGGGAAGCCCCTGGCTTATATGCAGTAAAGACTTGATCTGACTCAAAGACACATCCAAAGCGCCAATCCTTTGGTCACCTGATGCGGAGAGCTGACTCAGTGGAAAAGACCCTGATGCTGGGGAAGATTGAGGGCAGGAGGAGAAGGGGGCAACAGAGGATGAGATGGTTGGATGGCATCACCGACTCNTGTATGCAGTAAAGACTTGATCTGACTCAAAGACACATCCAAAGCGCCAATCCTTTGGCCACCTGATGCGGAGAGCTGACTCAGTGGAAAAGACCCTGATGCTGGGGAAGATTGAGGGCAGGAGGAGAAGGGGGCAACAGAGGATGAGATGGTTGGACGGCATCACCAACTCGATGGACATGAGTTTAAGTGACTGGACAAGAAAGAAGACAGGTCTGCCTTCGCCTCCAGGAGTTTCCTTCTCAGAGGCATGCCTTTGTTTGTTTGGGGGCTTTAGTAACTGGACCCTTTAATGATGCAGTTTATGATGGAGACTTTGGGACACACCGTGTCAGATCCAAACTCCAGGGGAAGACAGAGACTGCACATATTAGTTTCCTGAACTTCTAGGAGGGGCTGGAGACTTCAGAACAGACACGTGGCTGATAAATATTGAATGCTGAGCTTCAGGGGAGCTTCCCTGGTGAAGAATATTCCATGCATATTGTGACACATTGATGCTGGCATGAATGGATGGATGGATAATTGAATTGGTGAATGGATGGGTAATTGAACTGGTGGATGGATGATGGGTGGATGGATGGATAACTGAGTTGGTGGATAGATGGATGGATAAATAAACTGGTGGGTGGATGGATGGATGGATGATCGAATTGGTGGATGGATGGGTGGGTGGAAGGGTGGATGATGGATGATCGAATTGGTGGATGGATGGATGGGTGGATGGGTGGATGGATGGATGAATGGATGGATGATGGATAATCGAATTGGTGGATGGATGGATGGATAACTAAGTTAGTGGATGGATGGATGGAGGGGTGGATGGGTCGATGATGGATTATTGAATTAGTAGATGGATGGATGGATAACTAAGTTGATGGATGGATGGAGGGGTGGATGGGTCGGTGATGGATAATTGAATTGGTAGATGGATGGATGGATAACTAAGTTAGTGGATGGATGGATGGATGGGTGGATGATGCATAATTGAACTGATGGATAGATGGATAACTGAATTGGTGGGTAGATGGGTGGATAAATGAACTGGTGGATGGAAGGATGGGTGGGTGGGTGGATGGATAAGTAGGGGGAGAGGCTGGGGGAACTCCAGAGGAAGTGACCGGGAAGGAGAAAATGCTCCCAGGGAACTTTGCCCCTCCTCCCTGCCCCCCAACTCTGGGCCACTTCACATCTTCCTGGCAGGGGCCCAGCCTTTCCCCTTCAACACGGGTGGCACTGCCCCACCCAGGGAAGGGGTGCAAGGTCCTTGGGAGTGCTTGGCAACTGTCGAAGACCTAGGAAGAGGAAGGGGGCCCAGAAAGCGAGCAGCCGTTTCCTTCAGCTCTGAGGAAGGAGCATATGAGCTAGACTTGCCTTGCACCTGTCCCAGGCCCAGGTATCCCAGCTTCCAGATTAGACGCTGCCACTGCTGCCCCCTATCGGTCACTCCGGGAAGAGGCTCGGTTCAGGATGTCAGGCATTGTTCGGGGCACTAAATGGGACCTCCCAGATGTGAGCGAGGGGAGGGGTGCTCACAGAGTGTGGTGTCTGTAACACCCAGCAGAGCATGGCGGTTCTCAACTAGTGGTAATTTTTGGACAATGTCTAGAGATTTTGATTGTCCTGTCTAGGGGGCACTGCTATTGACGTCTAGGGGGCAGAGGCCAAGGATGCTGCTAAATACCCTACAATGCAGGGACTTCCCTGGTGGCCCAGTGGTTGAGGTTCCCTGCCTCCACTGCAGGGGGTCGCCAGGTTCGATCCCTGGTCAGGGAACAAAGATCCTGCATGCCAAGTAGTGTGGCCAAAAATAAAAAAAAAAAAAAATCCTGCAAAAAGAGTATCACCCCCAGGACAAAGTATTATTAGCCAAAGTGTCTAAGTGGCGCTGAGCAGAAGCCTTGTAATAGAGGTAGAGGCAAAGTGCACCTGGAGGGTCGAGGGGTGTGGAGGTGAGCTCCTGGGAAGGAGGGGGTGTGACCCCTCAGGCTGACCCCTCAGATTGGATGGGGGCCCAAAAGGGAAGGAGAGGACTTGAGGGCTTGTAGGGACTGAGACCCGAGCAGGTTACATTAGGGGCTGACTCTGTCACAGGCTGGAGAGCAGGCGGAGGGGAAAGAGCCGGCTCTGGGACCCATGGCTGCGCCCCACTTCCCCAGGGTACATCCAGGCCTGCCGGGCGCTCATGATCACCGCCATCCTCCTGGGCTTCCTGGGCCTCTTCCTAGGCATGGTGGGGCTGCGCTGCACGAACATTGGGGGCCTGGAGCTCTCCAGGAAAACCAAGCTGGCGGCCACCGCAGGAGCCCTGCACATCCTGTCTGGTAATCGGGGGAAGTCATGGGTGGACCCTGCGCTGCAGTGGGAGGGCATGGTACTGCAGTGGGGGTGGGGTGGACAACCCAGACCCCAGGGCTTGCCTCACCTTCCCCTTTGCATTGACACCTGCCCCTCTTCCTGCTCACCCCACCCTCACCCATACTCACCAAATCCCTTGGTTACAAATCAGTCCATTAGCAATGTTTCTTGAGCCTGCACTAGGCGCCAGGCATGAGCGAGGTGTGGGAAGGAATCCAAAGGTGAGAGTTTCTGCCCTCCAGCACTTACAGTCTGGCTGGGAAGATCAGAGCTAGGACGTGCACGCACGCACGCGCACACACACACACACTGTGCACAATAACAGTACCACAAGACTTGCCATCCCTTTTCAATTTGCAAAACATGTCTGTGCACATCCCCTCACAACATGCCTGTGAGATAGGGCAGGTCTTGTCCTGTCTCCAGATGTGGACACAGGCTCAGAGAAGCCAGGTGGCATACTGGAAGACACAGCCCCAGGGGGCGGCCAGGCTGGACCAGTACTCCAGGGGCCAGGCTGGCTTCAGGCCTTCATGCACTGAGCCGTAAGGCCCAAGAAATGGGTGTCAGCGCAGGCAGGGCTGATCAGGGAAGACTGCTTGGGCTTACAAGGATGGGTAGGAGCTGGTGACGGAGAAGGCAATGACACCCCACTCCAGTACTCTTGCCTGGAAAATCCCATGGATGGAGGAGTCTGGTAGGCTGCAGTCCATGGGGTCACTAAGAGTAGGACATGACTGAAGCGACTTAGCAGCAGCAGCAGGAGCTGGTGAGCAGATTCCTACTGCAGAAACTGTGGTCTGGGCACTAGAGGTAGGAGGGACAGGGCAGGTGTGGGATAAACAGAGGGAAGAGGGGCTGAGGAGCAGAGTGGAGACCGGACAAGGAAGGTGGGCGGCAGTGTGTCCTGGGTGCTAGATGGAGCAGCCTGCTGTTGACGGAGGAAACAGAAGTGAGGAGCTGGTGAGAGGAAATGAAAGGGATCCGAGGAAGCTTGCTCTTGGACTTGATGCCCATGTCCTTTCTCTGGGCTGCCCCTTCCTCCGCCAGGCCTAGCTGGGTTCTCCGGTTCCTCCCCCAGGTATCTGCGGGATGGTGGCCGTCTCCTGGTACGCCTTCAACATCACCAGGGACTTCTTCGACCCCTTGTACGCCGGAACCAAGTGAGTGTGGGGGACAGCGGGTGGGTCTCAGTGCGACTCCTGAACTAGCGCCGCCTGCTCACCGTCTTCGTCCCCAGGTACGAGCTGGGTCCTGCCCTCTACCTGGGCTGGAGCGCCTGCCTGCTTGCCATCCTGGGCGGCATCTGCCTCTTCTCCAACTGCTGCTGCTCCCGGGACCGGGACCCCGCCTCCAGGTAAAGGAGGGCGCGCCGCGGGGGCGGAGTGCGGGGCAAGGGTCGCACATCCCTCTGACCGGGTTCTCTCCCCCGCCAGCGTCCAGCTTCCCTACAAAGCCCCCGTCATACCGGCCGCCAGCCTCGCTGCCCGCCTGCCCGCCGCAGCCTCGGATGAAGAGGGCGACAGCAGCTTTGGCAAGTACGGGAAGAACGCTTACGTATAGGCAGCCGGGCCTGTGGACCCATTCCCTTCCCACTGCCCGCAGTGGAGAGGGGTCCCCGGAACACCGGGGCTGCGGGCACGGGCCCCTGCTCCAGGTTATCAAGTTCGGGGCCAGCCACGCTCCTGGCTCCGCCCCCTGCCCGGAAGCCACACCCAGCTCTGGCCTCAGGCCCCGCCTTCCCCTGGGAGCTCCGCCCTGGCTACGCCTCTTTCCTCTGGTTCTCCGGATCCTCTTCGGCCAACAACCGGCCTCTGAGAACTCATCTCTGGCCTCTGAGGCTGGACCCCTCTTAACCTTCTGAGTCTAGGTTCCGGGCCGTTAAACGGGTGGAGGCGTCCCCGAGCGTTTGCAGTCTGTATAAATTCATGCATAAATAAACTTGTGAACTGTTCTGGGGTTGAAGGTGTCATGAGGCAATTGACCCAGCAAGGGGTGGCTGAGGCAACACCCAGGATCACACCAGTTCCTGGACCCCAGGCTGTCACCTGTCCACTGCCTTTGGACTGCCCCATCTGGCAGAGGAGGAAAGGAGTTGCAAGTAGTTTGTAGAGTGTGGCGTTCTCACAACTACTGATAAGGCCCAATGAGGAGCAGATAAGGACCGGAATAGCAGATACCCTCTGGCCAGACTGATAACAAGTCTTTCCTTTTACGCTGGACCTTTCTAACAGCTGTACAAGGAGATGATTGGTCTCGAGTTTCTTTACCTGGACCTGAGAGTGGATATCAGAAATTGACAAGCCCTTTGAGATGGTGTCAAGTCCCCCAGGCCTGGAGCAAGTACATTTTTCTGGGGATGGTTCAGTAACTTCCAGAAGAGGCACTGGAGGTCTGTTCAGAGGCCTGGGTATTGGTGATGTGTGTGTGTGTGACTGAATGGTATCCAACTCAGACATGGCTACAGGGCTGTGGGCATGCTTGGCACAGGCCCAGCCAGCACTGAGCAGAGCCGGTACATACTTGAGGCAGGAAACTGAGGCTGAGGGAAGGAAGCCTGGTATCCAGTGTTAGGAGCAGAGGGCAGGGTCTACCCTGGCACCCATCCCATCATGCTGCATACAGCGAGTCCCTTGGCGGTGGCACTTAACCTTCCTTTGATCCCATCTGCTCACCTGCACTGACCCTCCTGGGATGTCGAGACCTCTCACACCTGCGTTCTAACTGGGCTTTCTCTCCTGAGCTTCAGGAGTCGGGCAGCCCTCGAGTGTTGTCACCAGGCTGGGTGAATTCATCACTTTCCCCCCAAATCACAGTTTCTGCCAGGCCAAACTCTTGCGTCTCAGATTGACCGCCTCAGTCCTCTCTGGCTGCTCCCTTCACTTCCTCTTCACCACCTTCCCCTCAGCTGGCAGCCAAATCCTATCAATTCTCCATAGAGCTTTCCACTCCCACCTAGTTCTCTGCCTTTTCCCGCCTGGTGTTGGGTGCAGCCCTCATCCCCAGACTCTAATGTGAGAGAACCCCCGTAAGTGAGCTTTGTGACCCAGTTCCCATTTCCCCCTATTCGTCACCCTGCCCTGGCAGCAGCACCCTGGTGCCGCAGCAAAAAGACAAAACAATTACACCTTGGCACAGTGCCTGGCCCTAGCCCAACTTAAAAAAAAAATCAATTTGGCTGCATCGGGTCTTAGTTGCCACACTCCACACTCGTGGGCTCTTTATTGCAGCAAGCTGGCTTCTCTCCAGTTGTGGCACACCACCTTAACTGCCCTTCAGCATGTGGGATGTTAGTTCCCCAACCAGGGATTAAACCTTCGTCCCCAGCACTGGCAGGCAGACTATTAACCTCTGAACCACCAGGGAAGTCCCTAGCTTGCCTTTCTATCCCCACTTACTATTCCTCCATACATCCGTGGTCTCCCAGTAAGCTGGACCCCTCACATGGACACACACATTCGAATCAGGGCTTCCTACTGGGCTCCGCCCAGAACACATGCTTTCCATGCTATTCCCTACCCCTTCCCCCCAACACTTGGCTTTCATACCATTTGTGGCTGTCCCCAGGCCAAGTCCAAAGTTCACGTGGAAAGGACTGTACAGAAACACAGACACTGGGAAGCGGGCTTCACGCAGGCCCTCAGTGTAACAACCTACAGGACAGGCCCTGGGCCACGTGATGCTGACCTGCCTCTTCTCACCCCTTCCCCCTTTCAGGAAAACCTGAGCCAAGTTTCACATTCGAGCCTTGACTGCGTGCCTTCATATGACCATGGGGTTAAATTTTGGTTTCTTTGTCCATCAAGCAGGGTCACATGGCTATAAAGGGCTATCGAACTACTTTTTAACCCTTTTTAACATTATTTTCTTCTTTGCTAGAAGCTACAGAAGCAAGATCTGGTCCCTGCCCTCAGAGAACTCATAGGCTGGGAGCAGAGAGAAATGCAGACAGCTAGTTACCATGTAATGGGCAAGGTGCTAAGGCTGCTTGTTCCAAGAAGCCTCTGATTTCCGAGGAACTGGCTATGAAAAAGCTCAACAACAAACTGCTTAGGTCTTGGGCAATGAGGTCAATAGCTGAGCACTCACCGAACACTAGGCACTGGGCCTGGTACAGTCTCTAGTCCTCTGATTTCTGGGAGGTGGCTGTAACAGAATCAGAGAGGCAAAGTGGTCTCTCCAACCTTGTAAGCAGCACTGATAATCAGTAGTATAGTGAAGTGAAAGTGCTAGGTGCTCAGTAGTGTTCCACTATTTGCCGCCCCATGGACTAGCCCACCAGGCTCTCTGTCCCAGGGGATTTCCCAGGCAAGACTACTGGCACGGGTAGCCGTTTCCTTCTCCAGGGGATCTTTCTGACCAGGGATTGAACCTGGGTATCCCACACTGCAGGCAGATTCTTTACCATCTGAGCCACCAGGGATTTCCCAAAGACCCAGGTGTTTCCCGAGGTGGGGACCAAGTCTCCACTGGTACAGAGGAAGCTGGCAAAAACTGCTCAAGACTTTCCTTGAGGAATTATAGTTTTAAGTCAGGGCCTGGAGATCCTTCCTAGAAAAGATCAAGAAATGATTTGTAGAGCCAGTCAACATGAGGCGGCCCCTGGGATCCTATCAAGGCCAGCAGAGGAATACTGAGTGTGTCAGAGTGAACAAGTCTTACACCATGTGGAACAACAAATATGAAACAAAGTCAGTACACTTAGGGAATAAACCCAGGAGGCAGTGTGGGCTCAGCAGCAGTCCAACAGGAAATCCGAACCAGGTGATCACAATGAGGCACACAGTGTTCCTCGGCCAAGAAATAGTCTTGTCTTTTTTTTTTGTCACACCGTGCAGCTTGTGGGATCTCAGTTCCCTAACCAGGGATCGAACCTGGGGCCCAGCTGAGTGAAAGTGCTGAGCCCTAACCACTGGATCGCCAGGAAATTCCATTTTCTTTTTTGAGAGCACTTCTTGGCAGACAGGAAAATAGAAAGGTTAGGATCCAGGAAGGTTTCCCTGCCTGAGAGCAAGATAATTAATCTAGGCCAAAGAGTCAGCAGCCAGTAGACTGAATTCCTGATGTCCCAGTTACTATTGCTGTCCAACCAACCATCCCAAGGCTCAAAGGCATAAACTGTTTTATTATACACATGGATCCTGTAGGTCAGGAATTTAGAGCAGAGATGGCCAGTGTCTGGTCCAAGATGTTGAGGACACAGCTAGGAAGACTCGAATGGGTGAGGGTGACTTGCTGTCTGGGGTTTGGAATCATCAGGAAGCAGCTTCACTCCTGTGATGGAAGCCTGGGCTGGGAAGGCTTGAAGGCTTGGTCACCTGGACCTGTCAACGGCAGGACCTGCACACAGAGGGCTTCCTCCCAGCATGGTGGCTTCAGGACATCTGGATTTCTTACAAAGTAGCCGAGGGCTCCAAAGGCATGTATCGAGGGACGGGGCAGAAGCTGCACTGCCTTTTACCACCTGGCCTTCCATGTCCCAGGATCACTCTTCTGCCACTGTCCACTGGGCCAAGCAATCGTTGAGTCTGACCAGATCCCAGAGGAAGGGGACCAACAGCCACTTTTTGACGCTTGAAGGATAGTACAAAATTTACAGCCATTTCTGAAAACCACCACGCTGAGGACTGTCTCTTAAACCCCGTCCTTACCACTATTCAACACAACGCTGTCACCCAACACCACTTGCCCAACCACCAGTCTCCGGAAGAAAGAGCAAGCAACTTCCCAGGAAGAGACTGGTAACACCTGGCGAGAAAGTCCAATCACAAGAAAGTTCCCCAAAGCAGGAAAAGCCTAAGAAGACCCCTGACACCAGTCTGGCTGGATCTCATTAATATCTTATTGAAATAACCAATGCCACAGATATTTCCTAAGCATCTGCTTTGCTATGTTGCAACAAGGTACTGAGCTCCGAGGCGTTTTCGAGCTCCCGGCTTATAATCCAGTTAGAAAAGCTGNGCAGGACCTGCACACAGAGGGCTTCCTCCCAGCATGGTGGCTTCAGGACATCTGGATTTCTTACAAAGTAGCCGAGGGCTCCAAAGGCATGTATCGAGGGACGGGGCAGAAGCTGCACTGCCTTTTACCACCTGGCCTTCCATGTCCCAGGATCACTCTTCTGCCACTGTCCACTGGGCCAAGCAATCGTTGAGTCTGACCAGATCCCAGAGGAAGGGGACCAACAGCCACTTTTTGACGCTTGAAGGATAGTACAAAATTTACAGCCATTTCTGAAAACCACCACGCTGAGGACTGTCTCTTAAACCCCGTCCTTACCACTATTCAACACAACGCTGTCACCCAACACCACTTGCCCAACCACCAGTCTCCGGAAGAAAGAGCAAGCAACTTCCCAGGAAGAGACTGGTAACACCTGGCGAGAAAGTCCAATCACAAGAAAGTTCCCCAAAGCAGGAAAAGCCTAAGAAGACCCCTGACACCAGTCTGGCTGGATCTCATTAATATCTTATTGAAATAACCAATGCCACAGATATTTCCTAAGCATCTGCTTTGCTATGTTGCAACAAGGTACTGAGCTCCGAGGCGTTTTCGAGCTCCCGGCTTATAATCCAGTTAGAAAAGCTGTGGGTTTAAGAAGCTCTAATGGCACCCCACTCCAGTACTCTTGCCTGGAAAATCCTATGAACGAAGGAGGCTGGTAGGCTGCAGTCCATGGGGTCGCTAAGAGTCGCATACAACTGAGCGACTTCCCTTTCACTTTTCACTTTCATGCATTGGAGAAGGAAATGGCAACCCACTCCAGTGTCCTTGCCTGGAGAATCCCAGAGACGGGGGAGCCTGGTGGGCTGCCGTCTATGGGGTCGCACAGAGTCGGACACGACTGAAGTGACTTAGTAGCAGCAGGCCACAAGGTGATATTAATAGCATCAGGGCCTCCAAGAACAGAGGCTTCTGTACCATGAACTCCCTGATGCTTCCGAGAAATGTCTGGGTTTTCTCTACTAATAATTTCACACACCACAGTCCATGATAAGACAGGCTTCCTAAGGACACCTCGGATGGGCGGCACCGAGGACAAGGGCCCAGCCTCTCCCCTTTGGGTAAGAATCAGAGACAAAGACAGGGCTGGCTCCTTCTGTGTTACCCTTCTACATCCCCGTCCCCAGCCCCCACTCCACTTTCCCATCACCAGTCCTGGGACTCAAAATACACTCAGAGGAACTAGAGAAAGAAAATGCAAAAAAAAAAAAACCCCACTAGATCACTAACCAAAAAAGTGACCAAAAGCAGCAGCCGAGAAATCCAACGACATAGGGGTGGCGGAAGAATAGCAGCATCTTTCCTGGTCAGGGACCCAGAGGGGCAGACAGTGGGAGGAGTGATTGACAGGTAGGAGGAAAGACACAGAGCAGCGAGTTCGAGAAACAAGGGACCCACCAGCCTCATCCCCCAAATCCCACAGAACCACCGGGCAGGCTCCTCCTTGCACGAGACCTTTTATTACAGCTGCACTCCGAGGGCTCAGGCACCACCCCGCCTCCGGCCCTGGAAGCGAGGCTGGTCTCCCTGGAGGACAGGACATGGGCTGTGCTGGGCTGCCTTCCTGCTCCAGGAGGAGCGTCTTTTCCTTCGGTGACGCTCTCTCCGAGGCTGGGCAATGCACAGGGCCTTCCTCTCTGGGGACGCCCAGGGTCACACAGTCCACTTCAGGCACCTGCGGGCAGAAGAAGCCCTGGATGAGCAGAGGGTCCCTGGGCTGCTGGAGGGAGGAGGGGGAGGGTGTGGGCCAGGGGAGGCCCCTCTTACCTGGTCTCCTGGTGGGTGCCCAGACAGCGCACAGTGCAGTACCGGGCGCCGCAGCTGACACAGGTGTAGGGGGAGGGGAAGCCACAGACAGCACAGAAGGGGCGCTGGGGCCGGGATGGGGGTCCCGCACAGGCCGTCAGGTAGTTGGGGCCCTCGGCCACACTCAGGTTCTGCAGAGACAAGGGGGCGGGGCCGGCTCTGACTGCTCCGCCCACCCAGGGATCCCGCCAGGTGCATCCCTGCCCCGTGGGGTCCTCCCAACCAGCTCCTCTCACCTGCTCCTCCAGCAAGGCCTGAAAGTTTTTTCGGAAGCGGAGTTTAAAATGATCACCTCGCGTTTTCTTCTTTTTCTTTCCTAGACATCAAAGGCGATGAGTTACTTGGCCCTCACCCAGGAAAACACCGGCTTCTCTGCCCCACTGTTCCCAATGCCCCTGTGTCCCTTCCCTGCCCAGGTGCCTGCCAGGTTCTAAGCCGGCCTCTCTCTACCATCCTTCCCAGCCTCCCACTTCTCCAACCCGAGCCTTCCTCCATCTCCACACCTGGTACCTAGAGCTCCATGTCAGAGCCAGAGGCAATCTCGAGGGCTCATCTACCCTGGCTTCTTTATTCTATACACGGGAAAGGAAACTGAGACTGGGAGAGGGCTTGGCTCAAGGGAGCCGGAGGAGCTCGCAGGCCACCCATCCCCCAGCCCGACAGCCTTACACAGCCCTGACCCAGCCAGGCTCCTCCCTCTCCTGCA
>SJYV01022142.1:0-21471 GCA_006410875.1 Neotragus pygmaeus | reverse complement strand
CAGCAGAGAGAAGTTGAAGAAACCCAAATAACAGAGAAATATACCATTTTCACGAACAACAGGATTCAATATTTTTCTCATATTGATCATTGCAATCTCAATCAAAATCCCAGCAGTTATTTTTAAATAGAAATTGGTAAGTTAATTCTAAATGTATGTAACAAGCCAAAAGACCTAGAGTAGTTACAACTTTGAAAGCAAATAGCAAGGTACAAACTTACCCATTACTTGATTTCAAGTCTGACTGTATAGCTTCAAATAATTAAGGCAGTATGTTATTAGCAGAATAATGGATTTATAGATCAGACAATAGGAGAAAGGATTAAGAAATAGACTCACACTTAGGTTCAATAGAATTAAGAAAAAGTTCTAAAAATAATTACTGGAGACAGAGTATTTTCTGTAAATGTTGCTGTGAACAACTGTGTCTCTCTATAGAAAAAATAAGCCTTGACCGTAATAGTCACAAAATTATGTGTTCACAATGGATCAGATACACCTAAACATAAAAACTAAAAATAAGTTTTAGAAGAAACATGAAAAAAATTATGATTATGGAGCACACATTTACCATAATAGGAAAGACGGATTAATTAGATGTTTCTTTTTTTCAGAAAAAGGGGTTGAAAAATAAGAAACACAGGAAGAATAAGCACGCACATTCATATACATATATGTATTCTGACAATGGACAAGTGTCAAGAATATACAAAAGACTGTTCAATTCCATAATAAGACAAAAAGCTTAGAAACAAAGTATTAAAAGGACATTTCATAACAGAATACACACAAGAAGCCAAAAAGCAAATGAAAAGACACTCAGTAACTTAGATGTAAACATATGTGTTTCTTTAAAATTAAAAGCCAAGTGAAGCTGATTTCTGTGTAGAAGCCACGGTTGTGTCTACCTGAGGAATAGTGACGAGTGGAAGCAGGCCAATGTCCTGGTCTGGGTGAGGCTACACACATGTTCACTCTTGGTTTATGTACATATGAATATTACACCACAATCAAAAGTTTATTTAAAAATTCAAAGTCTGGTTTTATAAAGTTAATAAAGCTATGTACAGTTTATCTCCAAGAGTAAACCATCTGAGAATAGATATAAAATACTTTGAAGATTAATAAAGAGAAATTATTTATATGGATTTGACTTTGTAAGGTCTGCTGTCAGGCCAACTTTGAGTTTTCATCTCAGTTCTACTAGACAATAAATAATATATGTCTCAGTTTTCTTAACTGGAACGTTTATAATATTAATAATTGTACCTATTTCAAAAAGTTGTTTGAAAGAATAAATCAGATATATTTTCTGAAGCATTGTATGTTGAAATATTATGTGGGTCGTGATCAGTAAATGATAGCTATTACAATAATAATTGTGTTACTTAATAATAACAATAAGAATAATATTGATATGAACCAAAATAATTTGAAAATAGAAT
This sequence comes from Neotragus pygmaeus, assembly GCA_006410875.1. Lineage (NCBI taxonomy): Eukaryota > Metazoa > Chordata > Mammalia > Artiodactyla > Bovidae > Neotragus > Neotragus pygmaeus. The sequence goes on along the minus strand of SJYV01022142.1, from coordinate 20,026 downwards.
ACCCATAGCACGTAGAGGAGCAGGTTGATGGATTATTTTTAAACGTTCACGAACTGATCTGAGTATATATATATGAAACAATATATAATACTGGTAGCATTTCAAATCAATTGGGATTGAATGAATTGCATCATAAATCATTTTCAGATTTAAAGGCAGACAGCAAAAAGAAATAAAATTTTTGTGAGGAACACATGACAGACAAAGGATGATATAAAAAACATTTCATGAACCAATGATTAAAGAAAAAGATAAATACTGAACTGGAAAGGGAATCAGAGGACCCAATTAATAGAATTAATGTGCATATACATATACAACATAAAGTTTAAAACAATATAAAAGAAAATATATCATAGGTCAGAGAAGGATTATGTTAAATCAAGAAGAAACTTTTTACTTATTCAATTGCCTATCAAATATCCTATATATTTATATTACTTTGGTAAAGAAATGTTCATTCTTTCCTTTGGGGAGTACATATAAACAGGACCTTTTTGGAGAGTCATTTGGAAATATGTATCTAAAGGCTTAACCTTGCACATCCTCATTGATCCAGAAATTCCACTGGTTGAAATTCACCACACAGAAATAATGGTGATCACCATCAAAGATTGAGCTATAAAGAGAGTAACTGCCTTCTTGTTTGCAGTGTGAAACGTTAGGACAAAACAGTAGTTCAAGTAATAGGAAATTGTTTCATTCGTCCAAGGAAATACTTTTCAGCATTGACAATGATATTTGGAAATAATTTTAAGGGCAAGGAGATAATTTTTGTAATATACNATCCAGAAATTCCACTGGTTGAAATTCACCACACAGAAATAATGGTGATCACCATCAAAGATTGAGCTATAAAGAGAGTAACTGCCTTCTTGTTTGCAGTGTGAAACGTTAGGACAAAACAGTAGTTCAAGTAATAGGAAATTGTTTCATTCGTCCAAGGAAATACTTTTCAGCATTGACAATGATATTTGGAAATAATTTTAAGGGCAAGGAGATAATTTTTGTAATATACTCTTCCAGTACAAAAAGCCGATTTTAAAACAATATGGATAGCATGCTTGTATTTCTGCAAAATAAACACATATACATTTACACGAAAGATTATAGGAAGAGTCTACCAAAATGTCAACAATAGTTGCATCAGAGTGCCAAAATTATGAGTAGTTTTATTTAAAATTCTGCTTATCTTCTAAAGGTTCTACAAGGTGTGTTTATTACTTTACAAGGAGAAAAGGAAGTTAAAATATTTCAGTGCAATCTATGTGAAAATAACAATGCCCATAAGGTGCCCTAGTAGTCAAAAGAAGGGACTAATAAAGGTTCTGTGCAGGATAAAGATTATCTTTGAGTTCTGACACTTAAAAAAAGGCAGTAAGCATACAAAAATTGTGAAGACTAAACAGCAGACAAGGGAAATAAATGAAAAGGAGAAAGAGTTTTCAGCCATTTTGTAGCCAAATTGAATGTGGAGAGATGTGGACTTCTCTGGTGGCGCCATAGGGAAGAACACCCGTCCATGCAGGGGAGCTGGGTTCCACCTCTGGTCCGTGAAAACTCCCCGTGCCATCGAGCAGCTAAGCCTGTGTGCCACCACTACTGAGCGTATGCTCTAGGGCTCGTGAGCCACAATTGCTGAGTCTAAGCACCGCTGAAGTCTGCGCAGCCTAGAGCCGGAAAGGCACAGCCACACAGCCTAAGTGAGCAACTAGGAAAGCTCCAGGCACCTAGAGCCTGTGCTTCGCGACAGGAGAGGCTGCCACAGTGAGCCTTCCGCGCACCGGAGCCAGAGCGGAGCCCTGGCACTCTGCAACGAGAAGAAGGCTGAGCACAGAAACGAGGACCCGGGGCGGCCAAAGATAAACAGATAAACACGGTTTATTTCAAACAACGTGGAGAGTTGTTAGATCCCTACCTTTTAGTTGGTCTGAGTGGAAGGTGAAGTTGGAGCCGTAAGCAGAAGTCACATCATACTAAGTCAGCCCATCACACCATACTAAAGAGCTCAGACGTAAACCTGTAACAGATGGAGAACCCTGAGTTAGTAGAGAAAATGGTCAGATCTGGATGTTGGAGGCATCCCTCTGGCCACATCCCTCTGGATGCATGGCGGTGCTGGAGAGCAAATGGAGGTCAGATACTTCAGATGCCATGGCAATTGTCCATGCTTGGGTGAGGGCTTGCAATACCACAGAGGCTAAGGGTAGTCGGAGAGGTGAGCCAGAGAAAGTTAGGGCATAGAATGAACAGATTTTGTGATGATCAAGGTGTGGGAAGTGAAAGTGAGGAAATTATCAAGGAACTCCAAATATGTTGTTCTGAACGCATGACACATAGATGGATAGATGAAGCCATTTTGCCTTAGTTTGCCTATATGCTTTATACTTATTAAATATGTGTGTGTGTGTGTGTGTGTGCACACTTATTTGCTCAGTTGTGTCTGACTCTTTGTGACCCTATGAACTGTAGCTCACCAGGATCCTCTGTCCATGGGAATTCTCCAGGCAAGAATACTGGAGTGGGTTGCCACGCCCCACCACAGGGGATATTCCCAACCCAGGGATCGAATCCAGGCCTCCCACATTGCAGGTGGATTCTTTACCATCTGAGCCACCAGGGAAGCCCCCTCCCCGACACACACGCATACACACAGTTAATTAAAACCATTAATGTGTCTTTAATGAAAGCAAACCAAACCAAATAACAAAAGGACTTAAGGCAAATAGTAGAGTGAGAAATGAGAACTAAGAAACACAAAATTAGCAAAGAAAAGTTTTTTAAAATAGTTCAAGGTTGTTTAGGTAACAAGATCTCTTGTCTAAAGAGGAAAATATTGGTGAATCTATGACTCAGAGTATTAGGAAAAAGGCAGTGTTTGCTTGAGTGATACAGATTCTGATCCTCATGTAGAAACACCTTTCCCCACCCCCTAAACAGATATAAATGTATATGCATTAATATCGCATTCTATGCAAGCTGATTTCTTCCATTCTTTGTTCCACTCTTATCAGAATTCTTACCATGATTGTTGCCGCTTGCTGATAGCATAACTGTAGCATTATATAAGCTTTCACTGATATTGTGAGGTTTTTGTTCAGCGGGAAAACACACTTACTGAGTGTGGACAGAACAGCACCCTGAGTGGCAAGCAGTGAGTCATTTTGCGAGTCTTGAGAACTTTCCTTGACACCTTCAGCACCCACTTTTTATCAGAGCTCTTGACACATCCTACAGCAAGGAGCTGCTTTCATCAATTTCTTCCCCATCTGAGGGTGTGTTGTGAAGATGAGAAAGGGGTCTTATTACATAGGTGGATGGATGGATGGATGGAAGGATGGGAAGAGAGAAGGAGAGATGTAGGTAGATAGGTGTGTGAATTGTGAATACATTCATTCAGCAAATATTTAGTGAGTACCTACCTACTATGTGCCAGAGAGAACCACGATCCAATTCCTGATTTAATCAAACACACACATATTTTCCAATCTCCCACACCAGTGCCTTACAGTCCCTGGTAATCAGCAGGAATTTAACAAAATCAGCAGTCATCTAAACGTGAGCCAGATTTTGGTCTTCATCATCTGACTCCGCACATGTTGCTTTGCCAGTGAGCCTTCTGTTTCCATGTTCGCTTTGAGGGCAGAGGAAGGAAGTTGGGAGAGGGTATCCAGGCAGATTTCTTTATAAGCAGAATGGGAGTGGGAGGCCACTCTTCCCGTTTCTGATCTGATAGTCTGATTGCTGCCTGGCCCGCAGAGCTATCGAGTGTGGGGAAAGCCAAGTGCCTGGTGATGAGGAGCACAGTCATCCAGCTCAGAATTCCGATGTTAAAAGTCGCCACATTCAACACTGGTCAAAACACATAACCTCTTTCCTTCTCTATGAAGTGGAAATAACAACTACCACCATTTATTGAGTAGGTGCTTTATTCAAGGCACTGTAGTATAAACTCATTGCACCCTCAGATTGCCTCTGTGAATAAGACAATGCTCCATGTCATACATGCAAAAGCTGAGACTCAGAGAGACCAAGTAACTTGCCCAAAGTCACACTGTTATTAAATGGTAAGCAGCCTGATTGCAGGACTGAGCTCCTAAATGCCGCTCTCCGTAAGTAACAGGACACAGTGATGCAGTGCTCAGCTGTCAACATGAAAAAGTGCCGTGGGATTGTTTAGGCTAAGAAGCAGCAGAAGTGAATTGCTGGCGTAAGAAAGGCATCATTATGATGATGATAACTCCCATTTCCTGACAGATAGAATAGAGTAGGTGGTCAGCTGGTTACTTCATTTAATTACATCTTCCCCGTGTCCCTTTTGTGTGCTTAGTTGCCAGTCGTGTCTGACTCTCTGCAACCCCAGGGACTGCAGCCCGCCAAGCTCCTCTGTCCATGGGGGTTCTCCAGGTAAGAATACTGGAGTGGGTTGCCATGGCCTCCTCCAGGGGATCTTCCTGACCCAGGAATCAAACCAGCGTCTCCTGCATTGCAGGTGGATTTTTTTACCAGCTGAGCTACCAGAGAAGCATTGTCCCTTGCCTGGTAGTTATTACTATTATTTTATGGGCCAACAAAGTGAGAGGTTAAATAGCTTATCAAATATCCCACTAGTTAGTATGTAGCAGAAACAAACTCAGACCTCCGTGACTGAGGTCCCCGCATCTTCCCTTCTGCCATTTCTCCTGTCCCCAGGTGAAGGACCACAGCCAGAAATGCAAGGCCTGATTGGAACTGGTGCTCAACCCAGTCGCTGGACAGTGGGGGAGTGGTCCATGATAAGGCTGAGGCATCAGCTAGCTGGCCAAAATGCAATCTGCAAAACTGGGATTCCACTTGCAGACAATGTGCATGCATGTTCAACAGCTCAGCTGTGTCTAGCTCGTTGTGACCCACAGACTGTAGCCCACCAGGCTCCTCTGTCCACGGGCTTTTTCAGGCAAGGATATGGAGTTGGTTACCATTTCCTCCTCCAGGGCTCTTCCCGACCCAGGGGTTGAACCCATGTCTCCTGCATAGGCAGGTGTTTGCTTTACCACTGAGCTGCCTGGGAAGCTGGTGAACCATTAATACTTAAGCAAGCCTAAGACCAGAATTGTCCCCCAAACACCCCTTGAGAACCTCTGTCTCATCCTTGCTGGCGTTCCAGCCACCCCTATCCCCAGATGCATTCCTTACTCCCTGGCAAAAAGTTTTCTCTGAGTAAGCAGTCTAAAGTAGTTTTGTCTTTCACTGATTTTTTTTAACACTATTTTGTGATAGTACTTCCCACTGAACATTGAGTGATATTTTTGTTTTAGTGCCTATTATTTGCCTTTTCATCTGGGTTGCAATTCCCCCCCCCCCCCCCCCAAAAAAAAAAAGATAGCTGGCATCATGTCTTCGTTTGCGATTTACTGTGCGTTAAGTGCCTTTCCTCATGTTTGGACATGGTGGGTACCTTAAGCAGTGTTAACTAATTGCCAATGTAATGGATATGGCGGTATTTTAAAAGGGCTGCCTTATCTCCAAAGGAGAAAACTAAAGGAGGGAGAAAGTTTCTTCTTAGTCAAGAGTAATTAGATCTGAACCCATCCCAAGGTGACCAACAGTGACCGAACTGGAGACATTTCTCGTTATCATGAGCCCGTTATTTCCTCATTTACTCAGTGGGGCCAGTATTTCTTCTGAGAACCATACATCAAAAGATGAAGGGAAGACCCTAGGCACTGTGCTGAGCATATAGGAGGGATCTCCCGGTGGCCTGGAGGTGAGAGCACGGTGAGACTTGGAATAGGAATAGTCTGCGTTTACACCTGGCCCCATCCGGGTGCAGGCTACCTGTACACAGGCTGAACTGTGCTCCCTCCTTCCATGTTTTGAAGTTACAACCCCAGTACCCCAGAATGTGGCTGTATTTGGAGACATGACTTTACAAAAAGTAAGTAAGGTACAATGAGATCACAGAGCTGGACCTTAATCCAATACGACTAGTGTACTTATAGAAAGAGGAGATCAGGACACAGACAGAAGGAAGATGTCGTGAATGCCCAGGGAGAAGATGGCCATCTGCAAGACAAGGAGAGAGGGCTCAGAAGAAGCCAACCTTGATCTTCTAGCCTCCAGAATTATGAGGAAATACATTTATGTTGTTTGAACCATGCAGTCTGTGTTACTTTGTTATCACCGCCCTAGCAGACTTAACACACTATTTAACTTGTTTGAGGGAATTATATTTAATATTTTGTAATAACCTGTAGCAGACTATAATCTGAAAAATATATATATAACTGAATTACTTTGTTGTACAGCTGAAACTAACACATGTTGTAAATCAACTATCCTTCAATTTTACCAAAGGGAGGCAGTGTTACTTAACCTCAGGGTACTGTTATTAAGTTTAGATATAATTTATGTAAAGCAGATACAGGTATTTTATGCATGATATCTGGAAGGTGCAAGGATGGCAGTAATAGTAAGCCCACAGGCCTACTGAAGAGATGAACTGGAATGATGATTTTGATGTGAAATGTAAACTTCAACCTCTAGAATCAAAGTGTCTAACTGTGAACATGGCTCCACCATTGACTGTGTTCACAATATTAATTATTCTCATCCTCCCAGGTCTCACTTTCCAGCCCTGTCAACATGACCACCTTACCGATTTGTCAAGAAGGATGCTTAATATCACGGAATACTTCTTAGTGTGTGTTAGGAACTGTCTTAAGCCCTTTACCTGAATTTGAATATCCACAAAAATCTAAGATTATTCTCCCCATTGATATAAAGTAAGGATTCTGCAGCACAGAGTGGGAACTTCCTCCAAGTCACAGAGTTCACAAAAGGCAGAGTCAGCAATCAAACTTGCACAGAAAAGCAGAAATGAAAAGAAAAAGTAGAATATTAGCTCATTAAACATGATCTTGTCTGACTTTATTGTTCCTCTGCATGCTTTGTTATCCATTTCTTATTCTACCCTCCAGAAGAATGGTCAATTTCCTTTCAGGACTAGAATCTTAATCGGCAAGAGTTTGGGGAACTGTCCGGTTCTGAAAATGCATGGTGGCAGGAACACCTCTCAGGAACCGCCTTCTATACTCAGGCCCCTTGGGATAGACGTCAGGACTGACCCCTGAGACCACAGTTCTGCTCCCTCCTGGAGGTGTGGGGCCATGTGACTTGGTCATCCAGTATAGTACAGGCAACAATTGCTAGTGTTACTATTGGGTCCAGAGCATTTAATTGCTAGTGTGAGATCCTTTTGCATTCAATTTCCCTTTGACATGGTGACCAGCAACAGTTATGAGGCTGCCTGCTCCAGTACCTGAATTCTGGAGTGATTGCAATGATCACAACAATCTTTATTACTCAAAACAAACATGCAGGTTAGTGAGAAACGCTTGTTGATGGATGTCACTGAAGTTTTAGAGTTATTTGTTACTACAGCATAACTTAGTCCACCCTGCTGATGCATCCATTAATCAATTTTAATCTTCTGCTTTTTCCCTCTGGAAATTTTATCAGTTTGACCCCACTCTCAGTACCCTATGCCTCCTTTCTGCTCCTCTGTTACATTCTTTCTCTGCTTACCTTTGAGTCTCTCTGTCCCATACAGTTGCTTTCTGCAGTGCTTCTTGGCGTGGGGCATAGGGCCCGGGTGTCTCCCTGCTGCTGCTGCTGCTGCTGCTGCGTCGCTTCAGTCGTGTCTGACTCTTCGCGACCCCATGGACCGCAGCCTGCCAGGCTCCTCCGTCCATGGGATTTTCCAGGCAAGAGTACTGGAGTGGGGTGCCATTGCCTTCTCCTGTGTCTCCCTGGGGAGGCCTAAATATAATTTAGGTTAGGTACAAAATCACTCGGTCTGCCTCCTTCCATTTCAAATTAGGATGAGAGTGTGGAACCAGTCCTAAATCCTGCTCATGAAAGGCAGACACTTGAACCTGTTTTCTGCAGACTTAGGTGCACTCTGGGTCACTGCGGCTGAATCCTGCACTTCAGACCTCATCTTCCCAGTGATAAGGTTGTGTCCATCCATGACTATGTGGAGTATGTCCATTTAAAAAGGACAAGAGGAGCTGATTTGTCCCTAAAGGGCCTTGAAAATCCACTGCACTAGCATGAAATGAGTCAATAAATGAAATTAAGGTCAGAGATTTTCTCTAGAGAGACAGCAAATGGCATCTGAAGCATCCTTTATCCTCCGTCCCCACGATGCTGCTGCAGATCCACCAGTAAAGGTACTGATCAGTAGCCAGAGGAAATATCACTGCTGCCTGGGACCCCAGGAACCATGGCCCCCTTTCCCAGGAGGAAATGGGAGGCCGCAAAGAAATCTTGCAAGCCAGTCTGTGTCCATAACAGGCAAGGCTATTTGCTTCAGTTCCTAATTTTATATTTGTGATCCAAATCCTAGGGCTATGATGATGATCATAACTGGGGATTTCACTAGGGTGCAAGTATGTAAAGGCAGGGATTAGATCTTGTTCAGGTTATGTTTCAGTACCTAGGGCAGTCCATGGCATATAATATATGCTTGCGATTTTTGATGATCTGGTGGATATACAAATGTCTAACCCAGTTGATCCTCAAGGAAATCAACTCTGAATATTCACTGGAAGGACTGATGCTGAGGCTGAAGCTCCCATACTTTGGTCACCTGATGCAAAGAGATGATTCGTTAGAAAAGACTTGGCTGATGGGAAAGATTGATGGCAAAAAGAGAAGAGATTGGTAGAGGATAAGATGGTTAGATAGTGTCACCAAGCCAATGAAGATGAATTTGAGCAAACTCCAGGAGACAGGGGAGGACAGGGAAGCCTGGTGTGCTGCCGTCAAGGGGTCACAAAGAGCCAGATACAACTTAGAGACTGAACGACAGCAATCCACTGGAGCTGCTCTAGCAAAAACACCACAAACTGTGGTGCTCACAAGCAATACCCACTCATGTCTCACAGTTCTAGAGCCTGGGAAATCCAAGACTACGGCTCCAGCAGATTTGGTGTCCGGTGAGAGCCCAGCTGACAGATGGCTGTCTTTTTCCCTGTACCTTCATGTGGTGGAAGGAGCTCTGCTGGCCAGTTTTCTAAGGGCACTAATCTCACCCATGAGGGCTTGCCCTCATATCCCAGTCACCATACAAAGAACCCACCTACTAACACCACCACCCTGGGGGGTGGGGTAGGCCTTCAATGTTTTAATTTCAGGAACACATAAATGAGTAAACTAAGCTGCTCTCTGCATCCCTCCGCATTTTTCTCTCTCTACGCCCACTCTTGTGCGTCCCTGTCCATTGTCTGCAGCCTCTATTAAATGATATGTTTCCAGGGTGCTTATAATCGTCTCACCTGCCTTTCCCACACAGCCCTGTTCAGAGCTCCCTGACTGTAAGTTCCCTACGTATGGACTAACTCCATTCTGAGAGCGCATTCATAAGTCCATTTTGCCCCTAAGTCCAACAATCAGCTATACAGCACTGTACTATAATAGGTTTAAAATAACTTTCACACAAATAATACATATATAAAAAAAACAAACAAAAGATAAAACATTTTTACTCTTACATCACAGTATCTTGAAAAGGGCAGTAGCATGGCATAACAGCTGGCATACGGGGCTGGCATACACGTTCACATCTCTGAAAGCTCGCAACTTGAAGATCTGTGTGTAAGGGACTTACTGTATTTGTGGATAGTGATCTGGCCATATTTTATGTGGGAGAGGAGAACACTGTTGGAATTGAGAAAAGGCCACTCACATAATGAATTAAACATGCACAAGCGTGGTTCACAGGACGGCCGCTGGGCCAGGCAACAGAGACACGGTCGCCGATAAGGCAGGAGCCTGCTCTTCCTACAAAGGATCTCAAGTGTGTGTGAGTGAGGAGAGCAGGAAGGCAAACAAAAAAGGAGAGGGATTCTTCCCCCTCAAAAGAGAAGATGGCCTCTTGGGTGGCGACCCTTGATCTGAGGGTTGGATGGATGAACAGGAGTTTGCCATCCTGAGGGTCCATCGGAGGAAGAGCAATCCAAGCAGAGTTCACATCCATCTTAACGTCTGACCTTTCCCATCACCCTGGGCATGTGTATACACAGGGCAGACGTGGAGGGTTATGCCGGAGACACGCAGTGGGAACTTGGTCTTCCTGAATCTCAACAAGATGCACTCTGCAACATGGTTTGTTCTATACCCCAAAGCTTGGTCAGACTTTGTGACCCCTGGGAGGGCTTCAGATTAATCTAGCAAAGTTTCTACCCTGTGGCTCAGCATTTTCAGCTCTGTCTCAAGCACGCTGTGTAATCTCAGGGAAGTCATCTCCATTTTTTTTCATCTGCTAAATTAGGGTTTTAAGAAAACCCTTCCCTTGAAATCATATTATAATTAATGACACAGCACCTGGCGGTTCATCAGCCTCTCGGTTCCTTGTTTTCTTTCTTCCCTCCTCTACAAAATGTTCTGATGATAAAACAAGTCAACAAAGGTAAACAGAACAGTGAGTGGCACGTAGTCGGCATATAGGAGTGTTAACTATTATCATTCCTACTGCCTTTTAATCCATTCCTTAACAGATTCTGCCTGGTATTAATAATAATAATAATGCATTAGAGCTTTTTAAAAAAATTATTATTACTCTAAACCTTCTTTCTGCCCTGATCTCAATAGTCAAAGGAACTGGTGGCCTGAGATTAGCAATCTTGTCTGAGAATTCTAACTCCTGATACACGGTCCTTCAGTCCCCAGGAGCATCCAGCAAGCTCCGTGGCTAAGAGTGGATGGCTGGCAAATTACCCAAGCTCTAGGCACCCTGCTCTTCTGAGCCTCTGCCTTCCTCCTTGGCTGGAGGACACTGGGGGGTGGGGATGGGGTTATCTGCTTTTTTTGCAGGGATTCTGGCAACATAGGCTTTTCTGCTGCTAAAAATATGCAGCTCGAGATTCAAGGTGAACCAGATGCATTGATTTTCAGCCAGGACAAAGATGAGAGGGAAAATAGTATTCAGGGACTTCTGCTTCGAGTTGAAGGTGGTGAGACATATTAGGTTTTATTTCAATAATAAAACATATGTTCAATCTATTTAGGTTTCTAACTAGTTTGATGGACAGTTATTAATATAAATTCACTAGCCATGGTGTTTTGATAGGATAGAGTGGGAAATTTCTTAATCTGAGAGACAGTCCCTTGGGCATCAAGGGGTTAACCATTCTTCAACTTGAACTTCAGCTCTCTGGGGTTCTCCCCTGGTGATTCCTGGTCTTTGAAGGTAACAGAGGCTCTAAACCCAGAATTCTAAACTCAGGATACTTTCTTTTCGAGGATTCTGTGAATCTGTTTTCTGAACTTGAACTATCTAGTAAAATTTTCTAACAATAATGATGTGTAGTGAGGGAGTGGCTCTTGCCCTGATCTGGGTGTTCTACAGGAGATACAGCATATTTTTATAATAAGGGCTGCGGAGACATAAGAAATAAAAACACTGCCAAGAAAATGTTACAGTGCTTGGTAGACTCAGTGAATAACAAAAAAATAAGTGAATATGAAGCCAGGCATCATGAAAATAGTCATGATAACTTTCCAGTGTTGAGAATCACCATTTGCTGAGTTTCTGAGTCAGAGAATAAGCTAAATATTATAAAAGACTTCACAGCATACTCACCAACAGGGTGTGGACAAAGAGAGCAATAGTGCCATTTTACAGACGAAGCTATTGAGGCTCAAGAGGATTCATCAGTTTAGCTAAGACCACATAGCTAGAAAATACAGACCAAATCCTCGAAGCTAACGCTCTGCACATGGCAGACTCTTTCAGGTTTCCCTGGACAGAAAACTGGGTTTCATACTTGGGTTTTGAGGAGGGATGGTAGAGTTTGTCCAGGTGAGTTTCTAAACCTGTGGCATCAAGATCACCTGGGAACTTCTTAGAAATGCAAATCCTCAGGCCCACTCCAGACAAACTGAATCCATAACCCTGGGAGTCAGACCCAGCAATTTGGACTTTAGCAAACTCTCTGGGTTCACAGAGGGCGCTGGTGGTAAAGAACCTGGCCGCCAGTGCAGGAGCTGTAAGGGAAGCGAGTCTGATCCCTGAGTTGGGATCCATGGCAACCCAGTCCAGTATCCCTGCAGGAGAATCCCGTGGATAGAATTGCTGGGTGGGCTACCGTCCTTAGGGTCACAAAAAGTCGGACACGACTAAAGTGACTTAGCACGTCCACATGCACTGGGTGATTCCAGCGTCTACTCCGGTTCTAGTAACACTGGTGAAGAGACAGTCTCAGAAAGGCAAAGTAAATTGTCCACATTCCTAAAACAGAGCCAGGCTTTGAAATCAGATTTGTCTTCCCCTAAACACATAATGTTACACAGGGTTTTTTTCTCCCCCCACAGAGAATAACTTCTTTAATATCTGAGTATTAGCTTTTTAAGCTACCAATGAAAAATAGTGCCCAAGATGAAGATTCCAGAAATCAAAAGCATCTCTCCTATTTACTCTCTCTGTGGCTTAGGCAATTTATTAAACTCGTTGTGCTTATAACTCCTCCTCTGCTAAATGCCCATTCAGGCTGGTATGGCCATCAGTAAGAAACTGCATGCTAAGCACTTTTGCACAGCGCCTGAGGCAGAATAGACGCTCAGTAGATGGTGAGTTTGTCATTGATGTTAATGCTTTATCCCCTTTCTCTCTAGATAAGATAGAGACTGTCCTTATCCAATACCCAGAGCATAGTAGGTACACAATAAATGCTCAATGCTTTCTGTGCTTCTAATAGAGGCATGTTGATTCTTTTTGACAGACGAAGTACCTTCCGAACTGGTGTTTCACCTCCCAGGTTTGCTCCCTGCAACTAATTCCCTTAAGGCCAAGCAGTAAAGATGGGTCCTGGAGAAATAAACTCCACAGCTATTGCAAAGGAAAGAGCTTCAGTCAACCTTAGCATTAAACTCCTAATAAAGGAGTCTGCCCCATAAAGGAGTCGCCTTGCCACCCTTTCTCGTAAGAACTCAGGTTATTAACTATTACCCCCTGGAGAGGCATTCCCCCTGACAGACACGTGCGCACCCTTTCTGAGCAGTCCTTGCTTTTCCGTGAGGAAGCCCTGGAGAGTCGTTGCATCCCCGCTTGGTAAAATAGCGATTTAATAAGATGCTTAATTATTTTTGAACCAACAACAATATTTTGCTGAATACTGTAATTGCATTTTCCATTTTGCTAGAAAATTGAATGCTGAGAAGCATGTGAAGTTGTCAAGTCAGTGCACAGCCTGGAAAATCAACAGACTCAACACTAAAAGCTCCTTTTGCAATCAGCCGTAATACCCTGAATTCTGAGCAACAGGTTTTGCGGCCTCGCTGAATGCGACTCAAGAGGAAAAATTCATGCATATATAATTTGATCGGCAATGTAGAAAGGGATGGGGAGTAAAGTTAGGCAGGCGTGAATTCTGTACAAGGATTCTCTGGTTACTGATATGTGTCTTTGTAACAAAACTGCACTATGTCTGGTAAATCTTAATTTACTGCTCTCTGAATTAAGAATAATAGTGATGCCTACACTGTTGGTTATGGAGAGGTTTAAAAGATACCACCAACAGCAATGACTGACACCTAGCAAGTATTCAATAAAACAGAGCCTTCCCTTTGCTCCAAGGAAATATCTTAGAGAAATTGATTTCAGCATTTAAAAAACAAAGCAGAGTAAAGCAAACACAAACGGGAGAAAACTGCCCCAGGCGAAGGCGGAGCTCAAAATAATTAAAGAGAAGTCGTTCTGGCGCCTCACCGACCTGTGCTCAGCGCTGGGCTCACTCACGCTCCTCCTGCATGGCTCCATACTTTGTCCCCTACACTCGACGCAGAGCACCGATGACAAAGTGCCTGCTCCCATGAAGCACAGGGCTGTTAATCCTCACTGCGTCTTCTTAAAACACATCCCTGCATTTCGCATGAAGCTGTGCTTTCCTTACAGATGTTTTAGTTGCCTAGTTACTGGCTGATCCTGACAGTACCTGCTGCACCGCTTCCCAGCCCTGCTCTGCAGCATGGAGGGTACCTGAAGCTCTCCAAGGGCAAGCTTCTGCCCCCAAATGCTCCCCGTGGTTTGCCTTCCCCTACTTCCTTCTGCTGGGCTCCTGTTTCTCCTCGCCCCTTCAGAACTCCACGGGAGGTTTCCCAAAAGATAGGCTCCAGCTTTCTCTGCTCTTGGGACTCACTGTACATATGTCAGGATGTGTCCCCTTGTAAACGCCAAAGCCGTTTGAACTTCAGGGATGTGTCACATACTGGGGACAAGGAACGTCATAATTTTGGAGTATTTTCTAAAAGATTCTGTTTTTCCACTCCGAAAACAAACCGGATCATTATTTAAAAAATGAAAAATATCGAGATTAAGAAAAAGAACCAAACATTATATATATGTAGATGGACGTCTATCTCTCTACCTACATTTACATCTAGAGATAGATCTCCATCTACATATATATATAATGTTTCATTCTTTTTCTTAATTTCAACATTTTTTTGTAAGTGTTTCCTCTGGGGAAGGAAACAGTTACCTACTCCAGTATTCTGGCCTGGAGAATTCCATGGACTGTATAGTCCACGGGGTCTCAAATAGTTGGATACGACTGAGTGACTTTCACTTTCACTCACACTCTCTCTACATCTAGGTAAAGAGATAGATGTCTATCTACATATATACAATGTTTTGCTCTTTGGATATAATATATGAGGGTCATCATAATGAATGCCATGGCATGGTTTTTTCTGATATTTTTTCTCTTTATAATTAAAAAATATTTATAATATATTTATGTGTAATTTTACACTCAAATTCTTTTAAATTATTCTCTCTATATACATGCTTTCCTCTTAGGCTCTTTCCATAAACATAACTTAAATGAAAGTGAGTGTTAGTCGCTCAGAATTGTGAGACTCTTTTTAACCCTGTAGACTGTAGCCTTCCAGGCTCCTCTGTCCATAGAATTCTCCAGGCAAGAATACTGAAGTGAGTTGCCATTCCCTTCTCCAGGGAATTTTCCCAACCCGGGGATGGAAGCTGGGCCTCCTGCATTGCATTGCAGGAGATTCTTTACTGTCTGAGTCATCAAGAAAGCATTGTTTAAGTGGCTGCATACTATTTCTCTAACTAGAGGAATTAGCTTTCTTAAATATTCCTCTAATGTTGTACATCTAAGTGTTTTTTTTTTCTAATTTCTTCTATCATAAATAAATCTGTGATAGGTCACTTTGCCCAAAAATCTATCATTCCAACAGGAGGCAACAGATCATCAATAAGAAACATAATAAATAAATGGTGTAGGATTAAGGATAAAAGGGATAAAAAGCAACAGAGTGACAGTTGCCACTTTAAATATGTGATGAGGGTAGGCCCCACTGAAACCAAAGACTAGAAGGAGATGAGGAAGTCAGTCATGTACTATCTGGGAGAAGATCCTTCCAGGAAGAAGACTCAGAAAATTCAAAGGTTTTGAGGAAGAAGAATTGAAAGGTGAAGACAAAGATAATTTATTATTACTGTCCAGGGTCTACCAGATGGTCTGTGGCAGAACAGACCCCATTTGCTAGAATTTCCACCAATGTGACTAGAATTTCAAACCTGGAAGCATCAGATGATAGAGAGTGACCAGGATGGTCTTAGCATTCCTTCAGCTTGACTAAACTTTAGACAGTTTCTTCCTCGCCATAGGCCCCTGATCTCCCTTAAATTAGAGCATTTATTTCAGAAGATGTACAGTCTTCATTCCTTCTTTGCCCCTTTGAGATGTAACTCTTCTCCTAGACTCTTGCAAGTTTCCCAACTCAGGAATGCTTTTTTCACAGACCTGGGAGCTGTTCCTGTAAAATGTAATCCTCTAGGTAGCTGCCCCTACCTCTTAGCCTCTGTAGGAGGGTAGGAGCCTAACTTCAATGGATGTCAATTTGCAAATTTTTTGTTGTTTTGTTCTTCAGTCGCCAAGTCATGTCTGGATCTTTGTGACTCCAAGGAATGCAGCATGCCAGGCTTTCCCATCCTCCACAGTCTCTCGCGGTTTGCTCAGATTCATGTCCATTGATTTGGTGATGTTATCTAACTATCTCATCCTCTGCTACTCCCTTCTCCTTTTGCCTTCAATCTTTCCCAGCATCAGGGTCTTTTCCTATAAGTCAGCTCTTTGCATCAAGTAGCCAAAGTATTGGAGCTTCAGCCTTAGCATCAGTCCTTCCAATGAATATTCAGCAGTTAGCAAACACAGATGGCTTAATCTCACTGACCAACACCTTCCTCTCCAAATTATCCTCCAGCCCCTTTCCAGTAGCTCATTCAGATCTTCACCTCCTCAGGAAGGTCCTCCTTGCCTTTTAACTCTGTCTGCTGCAATTTTTCTTTGACAAGAGGAGTTGTTTGGCATTTCTCTAAATGTGTCCCTTAGAACTCTAGTCCTCAGAGTTCACCTTGATAGTCATAACATGCACTAACTTATTTAAGACTACTTCCCCACAGTTTGCATAGATCCAAATGCTCAATGGCATCTCTTATTTTTTCTTAGCATCCCATATTCCATCCACCAGCAAAGCTTGTCACCTCTGCCACCCATAAGATCTAAACTCAAATCTCCTCTCCTCTCTCTGCTTTCAACTCTGCAAGGGTCATCCTATCATCATCACCATTCACTCGGAGTATTTTGACGGCTTCCTGTTTCCCCACTTACTTGCCTCCTATTATTTATTTATTGGAGCAAGAAGAGAGAGGGACAGAGATCTTTTCAAAGTGAGATTTCATCCCATCTTTGTTCATGAGTGGCTTTCCATTACACTTTCCCCAAATTCCAAAGTCTGCCATGGCTCCCAAGGCCCTGCCTAATTCTCTGATTTCAACTCTGTCCCTTAGGAACTTCTTCACTCCATCCCCACCATGCTGGCCCCAAATGCCCCCACCCTGGGGGGCCTTGGACCCTCTGTTACTACTGTGTAAATTCTCCATATGGTTTCCATTCTCGCTGTTTAATTACCTGCAGACACATGGTTTCTCAAGTCACCCAGCTGCCCCATCTGAAAGAGTAAATCTTGTGATTCTCTATTACTGCAAACTGTTTTCATAACATATACAGGGATCTGTGTGTGTGCTAAGTCACTTCTGTCGTGTCCAACTCTTTGCGACCCTATAGACTGTAGACCCCTCACCCCCACCCCCAGGCTCCTCTGTCCGTGGGATTCTCCAGCCAAGAATACTAGAGTGGGTTGCCATGCTCTCCTCCAGGAGATCTTCCTGACCCAGGAATCAAACCTGCATCTCTTACCTCTTCTGCACTGGCAGGAAGATTCTTTACCACTAGCGCCACCTGGGAACCCCATACAGGGATCTGACTTCATGCATTTATTTTCATTGTCTAAATCCCTCCCTCACTAGAATGTAAACTCATTTTGTTCACTGTTTCATTTTTGTAGCCTGACAGGGTTCTGGTACAAAGTAAACATTGAAGTATTAACAGATCAAGCAATGAGTAAAAGAGTCTAGGAGTATTGCAGTTAAAAAAAAAAATTGCTCAACTCTCTGGCCCACCCTTTCTCAAGCTTACTCATTCACCAAATCCTTTCCTATGCAACACTTTTCATTTTGCAACAAAATCAGAACACAAGGGTAGTGGTAGATTCAAAATAGATGAAGAATCTTAGACCTTGTGATCATCAAGAGGCAGGATCTATGTTGCTTCATTTGAGTTTGAATAGTCCTTGTGACTGCTTTGAACAATCAAGTGTGGTGGAAATGGTGTTTTGCTAGTTTCTGGGCCCAGGCCTTAAGAAAGTGGTGGCACTTACCTCTTTTCCCTTGAAAAACTCTCTCTGGGAGCCCTTTGTTGCCATATGCAAAGTCCAGTTATGCTGACAAGGCCATGTGGGAGAGGCCACACATAGACAATCCAGTCAACATTCTCAGCAGCGCCCAGCCTTCCAGTCATCCCCACAAAGCACCAGCCGTATGGGAGAGGCGGACTTGCACTCTTCAGATGAGCTCTCCACCAGTCAAATACCACTGAATGATGNAAAAAAAAAATTGCTCAACTCTCTGGCCCACCCTTTCTCAAGCTTACTCATTCACCAAATCCTTTCCTATGCAACACTTTTCATTTTGCAACAAAATCAGAACACAAGGGTAGTGGTAGATTCAAAATAGATGAAGAATCTTAGACCTTGTGATCATCAAGAGGCAGGATCTATGTTGCTTCATTTGAGTTTGAATAGTCCTTGTGACTGCTTTGAACAATCAAGTGTGGTGGAAATGGTGTTTTGCTAGTTTCTGGGCCCAGGCCTTAAGAAAGTGGTGGCACTTACCTCTTTTCCCTTGAAAAACTCTCTCTGGGAGCCCTTTGTTGCCATATGCAAAGTCCAGTTATGCTGACAAGGCCATGTGGGAGAGGCCACACATAGACAATCCAGTCAACATTCTCAGCAGCGCCCAGCCTTCCAGTCATCCCCACAAAGCACCAGCCGTATGGGAGAGGCGGACTTGCACTCTTCAGATGAGCTCTCCACCAGTCAAATACCACTGAATGATGACCAATGTCGCCATACGCAACAGATCTGCCACTGAGCCCTGCCCAGTTGACTGACCCACATATCATGTGATGTAATAAAGTGATTGGAATTTTGAAACACCTTGAACCAATCCGTGTCTTGGATATTTTGTTATTCAGCAATAGATAAGTGGAATACTGATGGGATACATGCCCTTCATTTTTTTCTTCCAGGTTTTATTTTATTTTTTTTCTTATTGGAGAGTAATTGCTTTACAGGGTTGTGGTGGTCTCTGCCACACATCAATGAGAATCAGTCATAATTACATACATATATCCCCTGCCTCTTAAATCTCCCCTCCTATTCCACCCCTATAAGTCGTCATAGAGCACCAGGTTGGGTTCCCTGTGTTTTGACACGTGCCTTTCTTTTTTTTTTTTTTTTTTTTTTTTTTNTTACATACATATATCCCCTGCCTCTTAAATCTCCCCTCCTATTCCACCCCTATAAGTCGTCATAGAGCACCAGGTTGGGTTCCCTGTGTTTTGACACGTGCCTTTTTTTTTTTTTTTTTTTTTTCTTTTTGAATGGGAAAACTAAGACTTGGAGACAAGAGCATCACTTGGCTGAGTTCTCTTACCAATTCATGACAGACTTGAGACTCGAACCCATGTCATCTAACTCTAGTCCAGTGTTCTTTCCATGGGCAAAGGGGGTCAGGAGTCGCTCTGAATCCCTGTGTTCCCTTCTCTCACATGGGCTGCCCTCTTCAGTTCAAACTGGCTTTTATTGAATACATTCTGGGTATCAAACAGCAGACCTGGGGCATTCACATTCTCCTTTCATCCAGTCCTCCAGACAGAAGAGTTCTTCGGGAACCAGACTGTGCAGAGCAGAAAAGAAGGATGTCATCAAGGCTATAAAATGAGAGGCAAGTCCAGCCAGAGTGTAAATTGACCAGAATATATTTCACTCTCCTGGCTGCAAGTCCTCCAGCTCTTGAATGAATATGTGCTTAACTATTTATAATTGACCTTTGCACAAAGGAACATGAAATTTTTATAGCCCAAAGCTTCATTTATTAACTTTACTGGAGTGTAAAATATTGCTGTTTGCCATAAATTTATACCAGGACAAACAATATATATGCTAATTAGTAGTCATGTCGTTGTCTGCATGCTGTGGTGTTGGCTGGTCATTTCCAACAGGCAAAATAGCAGAATTCAATCGACAAATGACAATTGCATCGCTTGACAGTTGCTGTTCAAACAGTGAAGTCTGGAGTGGTGAATTAATGGTGTTCATTATAACAAGTCCATTTTCTTTTCATTTCCTTTATAAATTAGTCTGGGTAACACGCTGAGTCCCTTTAAGAATGGCTCCTGGGAACGTGCTGAGATACACCTGCAAATCCACAACTCAGCAGAATCCCTCCATCTCCCATCTTGGGGTTTTCACATATCTTCTGGAGCTTCAAAAACTTACTGATGCTTCAGGCTTGGAAGGGGGTCATCTCTACTGTTTTTTTTTTTTTTTTTTTTTT
>SJYV01022141.1:0-26218 GCA_006410875.1 Neotragus pygmaeus | reverse complement strand
AACCACCTGACCCCCAACCCCACGAAAGATACAATTGCACTGATTGACATATAGACCCCGGGCCCACCTCCCAGAACAATCCCTGGGTCTGTGGCACGGCTGACGACGGCTTTGGCGTCTACTGGCTGGTGGTCCAGGGCCGGGCAAGGGTGATAGTGTTTCTCGAATGTGACAAAGGTTCTTCTTGTACAAACTGGGTCTGGAAGATCTACTTCTGGTGCTAAGAAACTCTTGTCTTTATGGCTTCTCAGAGCTACCGAAGTTGGGCCCGGGTAACACTGTGTCGGTTGGTTTATTTGTAAGGAATGTGTAAGGCATTTTGGTAAGTTGAACAGTAACTTCTTTTTCTGCAGAAGACTCAGACAGAAGTGCTTTCCTTTGAGCTGCCGTCTTCTGGTCTATCCAGCCGCTCCTGCAGCTTCTGCACCGTGTCCTTCTCTTTCGCTAGCTGCTCCTGGGTTGTCTTCAGAAGCTCCTGCAGCTTGGTGGCCGCACGTCCCAGGTCACCAGTTAACTTCTTGAGGGAGCTTGCCTCTCTTCTTTTCACAGCTATTTGTAAGGCCTCCTCAGACAACCATTTTGCTTTTTTGCATTTCTTTTCCAGGGGGATGATCTTGATCCCTGTCTCCTGTACAATGTCATGAACTTCATTCCATAGTTCATCAGGCACTCTGTCAGATCTAGGCCTTAAATCTATTGATCACTTCCACTGTATAATCATAAGGGATTTGTTGGAGAAGATTCTTGGACTGCAAGGAGATCCAACCAGTCCATCCTGAAGGAGATCAACCCTGGGATTTCTTTGGAAGTAATGATGCTAAAGCTGAAACTCCAGTACTTTAGCCACCTCATGTGAAGAGTTGATTAATTGGAAAAGACTCTGATTCTGAGAGGGATTGGGGGCAGGAGGAGAAGGGGATGACAGAGGATGAGATGGCTGGATGGCATCACTGACTCGATGGACATGAATCTGAGTGAACTCTGGGAGTTGCTGATGGACAGGGAGGCCTGGCATGCTGCGATTCATGGGGTTGCAAAGAGTTGGACACGACTGAGTGACTGAACTGAACTGATGATGTTAGCTGTGGGTTTGTTATAAATGGGTTTTATTAAGTTGAGATATGTTCCCTATATGTCAACTTTTATGAGAGTCTTTTTTAATCAAGAATTGATGTTGGATTTTAATAATATTTTCTGCAAATTGAACAGATCATATGATTTTTATCTTTTCTTTTTGTTAATATGGCATATTACATTGACTGATTTGCAGATGATGAATCATCTCGTTACCACTATAACAGAGACCATTTGATCATTGTATGCGATACTTTTAATTTATCGTTGAATTTGGTTTTCTGATACTTTGTTGAGAATTTTTGCATCTATATTTATCAGAGATATTGGCCTGTAACTTTCTTGTAGTGTCTTTGTTTGGTTTTGGTATTAGGATAATTGTGGCCTCATAGAATGAAGTTGGCAATGTTCTATCCTCTTCAATATATTGAATAGTTTGAGTATATATATATTAGCTTTTCTTTATGTTTGATAGACTTTCCTTGTGAAGCTATCCAGTCCTGGACTTTTGTTTGCTGGGAGGTTTTGTTTAGTTGTTTGTTTTGTTTTTAAACAAATTCAATTTCACTGTTAGTGATCAGTCTATTCAGATTGTCTGTTTCTCCTTGATTCAGTATTAGAAGGTTTTATATTTCTAGAGATTTGGTCATTTTTTCTAGGTTGTCCAATTTTTTGGCATATAGCTGCTCATTATATTCTCTTATCGATATTTTGTATCTCTGTGGTATCAGTTTTTATTTCTCTTCTTTCATTTTTTATTTTATTTATTCAGTTCTTCTTCTACTTCTTGTTGAGCCTGGCTAAATGTTATGCATTTTATTTTTTCAAAAACACCAGCTCTTGGTTTCACTGATCTTTTGTATATATATATATTTTTTGGTCTCTATCTTATTTCTTTCTTTATTTTATTTGCTCTGATCTTTATCATTTTTTCTCCATATGACTTTTAAGATTTTTAGTTCATTTTCAAATTCCTCTAGACAGTAGGTTAGGTTGTTTGAGTGTTTTCTTATTTCTTGAAGTAGGCCTGCACCACCATAAACTTCCCTCTGTGCTTGCTGATCCCATAAATTCTGTAAAGTTTTATTTCCATTTTTATTTGTCTCTAGGCATTTTCTTTGATATCTCTTTGAATTCTTCATTGACTCATTAGTTTTTCTTTTTAATTAGCTTGTTGTTTAGGCTCTATGTGTTTATGCTTTTCTCATTTTTCTTCCTGTAATTGATTTCTAGTTTTATACCACTGTGTTTGGGAAACATGCTTGATTATAATTTCTATCCTCTTGAGTTTGTTTTTTTTTTTTTTTTCTTTTTTCGGCCTAACCTGTGATTTACCCTGGAGAATGTTCCATATGCTCTTTCAAATAATGTGTTTTCCATGGGGATGATCTTGATCCCTGTCTCCTGTACAATGTCATGAAACACTGTTTTTGGATGAAACATCTCCATCTCCCAACACCAGCACACTAGCCCCAATGCTGGCACAAGAGAGTCTGGTGTGGGTGCTTGACATGGGTCTTGGCATAGGTTGGGGTGACTTTGGCAACATTCAGAGACCCAGACTACTTCTACTGCACTGCCTGCACAAGTGCCAGTAATGGCTGTCCCTACCTTGCTCAGATGATGCTTCAGGTCTGAGCTGCCTTTGCCCCTCACAGCTCATCTCTCCCCTCAGCTATAACAATCTTTGCCCCAGTGTGGAGCTGTGTCATGAAGCAACTGGAACCAGAACAGAGACTCAACTCAGTCTAGGGGATATGCCAATATGGTCATGGGAAACTAACAAGCATCCTACGGAATTTCAGTCTGCCCTTTCTTACTGTTTTGGGAGTAAGAACATTTGTGCACGCTCCTCACAAATGGATTTCAGGCTTCCCACAGCCTTTTTGTTAGTCCCATTGGCCTTCCAACCAACCAAACAAAGGAACACATCTTCCTGGTGTCAAGTCCCAGGGGTGGGGCAGCCAATATGTGATTCAAACCACCCCCTCTCCAGGGAGGATCTCCACCCATGTAATTGATCCCTTCTTCTGTGTCCTCTTCCAGGGGCACAAGTCCTGACCTGATTGATTCTCTTCTCTCCCTACTCAATCCTATGTGAATCTTTATTACAGCCTTGATTGTACAGGAGATGGGTTGTTTTGTTTTGTTTTGCAGTCTCCAATTAAAATTTTCACTGAAAATTATTCCACTTGTAGATGCACTTTTGATATGTTTTTTGGGGTAGGTAATTTCCATGTCCTCCTACTCCACCATCTGGATCCTCTCTCAGTGAAGATCCAAGAGGGAAACTGTCACAGGAACCAGCACTGGAGTAGGAAAACTGGAACTGTAATAGACGAATTGCTGAAGTCTCAGTGTAGACAACTCTAGGAGTTAAAAACTAGAGGAAGAACCATTCCTGGTTTAGTATTAGTCTAAATTCCTTACAATATTGTGAGATTCACCTCTAGGAATTTGACCAAAATTCTACAGTAAATATTGGAGAAAACTCCCTCCTGCTTCCCACAAAGAGAAGGGAAAGGAACCATTTTGAAAAATCATATGCAATATTTTATAATAACTTAAACTGATGGTGAAAGGAGTCAAATTATTTAATTTGAGGATTTTAGGGGGAAACAAAAATGTTAACTTGAATAGAAAAGAGAAGGAAAAAACAAGGGATGAAAGGGAAGAAAGGGAAAGAAAGAACATTTGCAGCAGGTATCACAGCTGTCCTGAAATATTTAGGCCATTTTGTTTAAAAAAAAAAAGAAAGAAAGAAAATAGAGTTTGTCTGTAAGACATAAAGGACAAAATCAAGACAACAAACTAATATTACCTTAGAAATATATTTCAGGTCAATTTAAAAAAGGCTTTTCAAATAATGTGAGATATAAAAAGAGATGATGACTCTACCTCATGCATATGTTAAGGGTCCACTCACTAGAAGATTGAAAAAGAAAATTGAATATTAAATGAAATGATAGAGAGATCATCTTTAACGATTATTTCATCCCTGAGATTCTCCAATTGTTACATTTTCTTTTAATGTAGCTAGTATGCATCATTCATCCATTTTTGAATCCTGATATGCTTATTTTCTAAACTAAAACTGGCTTGAGAACACATTTGCAAATTAACAGAAAGTCTAACATTTTTTGTTTGGAGCTGCTATTTCCCTGGATGGGCCAAGAAACCAAAGTTTACAGTCTGCATGAAGAGATTTATTTAATTTCCACATTTAAAATCAGAGAGAGCTCTGATGTCTAATCTTTCTATAACTATCACTGCCTTTGTTTCTTGCCACCACATAGAATCACTGTTCACAATAATCTTCCATAACTCACCTCTGCTGCAGGTCTACATTCAGGGAATGTCTAACTGGCCCCAGCTCTCCAATACAAACCAATACTGTCCTTCAAGATAAGATAATTTTAAGCATACAATTTTCACTCTCTTAAACATGTCCCAAGATGTCTCTCAATTGTTTTCCATGGTTATAGTTCTTAGACTCCTAATACTTAAACTTCCCCAATTTATTCCCTTGTAAAACAACCACTATCCATAGAATCATTATGTCTAAATATGTTAGGGTTTTTAACCTTTGAGAACTTGCAACTTCCAGGCTAGTAGAAGTACACCAGGAATCAGGCAGCTTTTCCTTTATAGCACTTGAAATACAAAGAATCATTTTTTTATTATATTTTCCCAATAATAGGGCTACTATCTTGTCTTTTAAAACCTGGCTTTCCTAAATTTTAACACTTGCTTCTCAGAAGAGTATTAATATATTTAGTGGCTAGAAGATAATTTATACTTTTAAGGAAAACAAAAAGTGAATTTCTGGCTTGCTAGACTGGCGGGGAGCGGGGGAAGTATTCTAAGCTTGCTCCCTAAAATAAATACTCTGCTATGTTTAGAAGCTTATCTGGCTACAAAATACCTCCTCTTTATAATAAAAGGCATTTTATTAGAAATTCTATCCCTGTCTTTACTATTAGACAAAATTATTTTTCTCTAGATAAACTTTCCAAATATTTCCACCTATCACCAATTAAAGTCTTTGTTTATGCAATAGCTGCTTTTAAGCAGGGAGACAAACATAATTGAAAGATAAAGATATATTGTATTTTGGAGTTAGAATAATGAAAGGTTAAAGAGATATTAAGACATTTAGAAAGAGAGCAAGGACAGATATTGCAGATTTTGTGATCATTTCCCCATCAATCATTTAATATTGATCTTGNTAGCTGCTTTTAAGCAGGGAGACAAACATAATTGAAAGATAAAGATATATTGTATTTTGGAGTTAGAATAATGAAAGGTTAAAGAGATATTAAGACATTTAGAAAGAGAGCAAGGACAGATATTGCAGATTTTGTGATCATTTCCCCATCAATCATTTAATATTGATCTTGTCAAGTATATTGACTTTTATTCAGTTATTTATACCTCTTTGATGAAGCCCTTGAGCTTTAGGAGAAGATAACTCTATCTCTAAACTCTAGGATAGCTCATGTGAATTAGGCTTAAGCTAATTTACATAACATCATTTATTTCCAGGTAGTTCAGTGGTAAAGTACCCACCTACCAATGCAGGAGATGTAGGTTCAATCCCTGGGTCAGGAAGATCCTCTGGAGAAGGAAATGGTAACCTACTCCAATATTGTTGCCTGGAAAATCCCATGGACAGAGGAATCTGGCAGGCTACAGTCCATGAGGTCACAAAGAGTAGGACATGACTTAGAAACTATAAAACAACAAATTTATTGCCAGCAGTTATTTTTAGGGGTAAGCTTTTTTACAAGTAAGAATATGCCCAATTCAGTGCAATAAGTAGGTAAGCGTACTATATGTATTATAATCTAAGCAATTAGGACACCTTTAAGAGAGAAAGGGGGATGCTGGTAATAACTATACCAAAATATGAGGCATAAACTGGAACTACTCCAAACCAGAACATATGAGAACACAACTAGTTAGATGGAAGAAGAAGTTTGCTTGAAATTTCTTAGAAAAGAGTCCCTTTGATCTGCAGAAGAAATTGTGAGGAACAATATGTCTGTGTGTTACTTCCTGCTTGAACATTCTGTGATTTCTATGTGGTTGTCTTAGCTATTATAAAGATAAAAGGAAAAAAAATAGATCCATCCAAAATCACTTTGTTTAAATTAACCAGTTAAATTATTCAAAATTTATTAACAACTAAATAACAGTCCATTAACTTTAGTTACTCCAAAATTTTAGTCGATAAGTACCCTAGTATTTTGAAAACTTTCCTTTATGATAGAAAAAAAAGATGTAAAGATGGTATGTTTGCCTTTTTCCAGTTCAAAACAAACAAACAAAAACAAAACTGTTTTATCCATACAATATTAGTCACAGATGTGACCATGCCTCTAAATAATTTTCTGTTAGAGGTAATCATATAGTCATGTCACTAACCTGAGTAATTNGGTTGTTGATATTTCTCCCAGCAATCTTGATTCCAGTTAGTGCTTCTTCCAGCCCAGTGTTTCTCGTGATGTACTCTGCATATAAGTTAAATAAGCAGGATGACAATATACAGCCTTGACGTACTCCTTATCTTATTTGGAACCAGTCTGTTGTTCCATGTCCAGTTCTATCTGTTGCTTCCTGACATGCATACAGGTTTCTCAAGAGGCAGGTCAGGTGGTCTGGTATTCCCATCTCTTTCAGAATTTTCCACACTTTATTGTGATCCACACAGTCAAAGGCTTTGGCATAGTCAATAAAGCAGAAATAGATGCTTTTCTGGAACTCTTTTGCTATTTCAATGATCCAGCAGATGTTGGCAATTTGATCTCTGGTTCCTCTGGCTTTTCTAAAACCAGCTTGAACATCTGGAAGTTCATGGTTCATGTATTGCTGAAGCCTGGTTTGGAGAATTTTGAGCATTATTTTTCTAGCACGTGAGATGAGTGCAATTGTGCAGTAGTTTGAGTATTCTTTGGTATTGCCTTTCTTTGAGATTGGAGTGAAAACTGACCTTTTCCAGTCCTGTGGCCACTGCTGAGTTTTCCATATTTGCTGGCATATTGAGTGCAGCACTTTCACAGCATCATCTTTCAGGATTTGAAATAGCTCAACTGGAATGCCATCACCTCCACTAGCTTTGTTCATAGTGATACTTTCTAAGGCCCACTTGACTTCACATTCCAGGATGTCTGGGTCTAGGTGACTGATCATACCATCATGATTTTCTTGGTCATGAAGATCTTTTTAGTCTTCAGTATATTCTTGCCACCTCTTCTTAATATCTTTAGATATCTTTAAAATCTTTAGATAATATCTTTAGACACTTTAGATAATATAAATTATTATAATGAGATTCCTACTGCTCAACTTCTTCTTACATTCAAGGTAATTTTTCATAAACATTTTAATGTTTTTAACCCTCAAGTAGTATTCATTAATCCTTCATGCAAATCTTTAATGAAGGTGATTTATTTGTCACATTACCATGCATCATATAGAAATAGTTGATACTGTCTATTTATCAAGAGACACTGAAATGGTTTATTTTCTGCTCTAGGGGTTTGTCCCTATGGTTCAACTGCTTGAGAAAATATAATACTAACCATAAATTAAATATTTATATCTGCTAATATGTAATCACTGTAATAAATCTTCACATTTCTATTCATTTGAATTCACATGGCATAAAACTTTGGCTAGAACTTTTTTAGTTGATTTCTTTAACAAAAATAGAAAAGCTGGTATGAGTAATATTATTAATACAAACAATGTAAAAAGTATNTGTATCCTGCTAGCATAAAAACCCACTGTAAAATAGGACAGAGTGCCTGACCTGAAGATGTTCATAGGGATAAAAGCAATTGTACACAATTGCCAACAAGTATACTTATTCTTGCTCTCCTCTTATATTAGGACTATATGGAGTCTAGAAAAATTGTTCTGATGAATTTATGTGCAGGGCAGGAATAAAGATGCAGATGTAGGTAATGGACTTGTGGACACAGCAGGGGAAGAAGATAGTGAGACAAATTGAGAGAGGAGCATTGACATATATACACAATACCATGTGTACAATAGAGGGTGGGACGCTGTTGTATAGCACAGGGAGCCTTCCAGTGCTCTCTGATGACCTAAGAGGAGGGATGGGGACAGGGGTAGAGAGGCTCAAGAGGGAGGGGATATGGACATAGCTTCAGATGTATACTTACAGCTGATTCACATTGCTATAAGTCAGGNAGTGGGACGCTGTTGTATAGCACAGGGAGCCTTCCAGTGCTCTCTGATGACCTAAGAGGAGGGATGGGGACAGGGGTAGAGAGGCTCAAGAGGGAGGGGATATGGACATAGCTTCAGATGTATACTTACAGCTGATTCACATTGCTATAAGTCAGGAACCAACACAACATTGTAAAGCAATTATTTTCTAATTAAAAAAAATTTTAAAGACTTAGAGTTTTTCAAATAGTTAACAACAACAACAAAAAAAACTCCATGCATAAATAATCCAGTATTGCTGGTATCAGTGGAGGTCCACAAGACAGCAGTGTTTGATGAGTAGAAAGGACTAATCTTGACCAATATTCCAAAGGAGGGAAAAAGGAAATATTGAATAGTAGAATAAAATTTACTCATTTGTCTGTGTTTTATTTAGTAAAACGTATTTTAACCTAAAGGTATTTGTCATTTGTACATAAATAAAAGAAATAAAATTTAATTTAGCTCTAGGCATTTGAAGCAAAAGAAAATTCATAAAATATGTATTCAAAACAGTCAACATTTTTCATAGACAGTGAATTTTTTAAAGATATCTAACATTTTAATTTCATGCTATGGAAATTTTATACTGTAAATTTGACGATTTACTGTATCAGAAATATTAGCAGAAGTAAATATGAGTTATCCCTCTTTTAGGTAGATAAGCTCATAGAAGACAAAATCCTCCAGAGTTATGATTAGCCTAAGCTTTGTATTTTAAATATGGAATTTTTGTTGCTTTTGGATTACATTTATCATGTAGGTGCAGTAGAGAATCTTTTGGTTCAGTTCAATAGCTCAGTCATGTCTGACTCTTTGCGACCCCACGGACTGCAGCACACCATGCTCCTTGTATATCACCAACTCCTGGAGCTTACTCAAACTCATGTCCATAGAGTTGGTGATGCCATCCAACCATCTCATTATCTGTCATCTACTTCTCCTCCCTCCTTCAATCTTTCCTAGCATCAGTGTCTTTTCAAATGAGTCAGTTCTTCACATCAGGTGGCCAAAGTATTGGAATTTCAGCTTTAGCACCTGTCCTTCCAACGAATATTCAGGACTGATTTCCTTTAGGATAGACTGGTCAGATGTTCTTGCAGTCCAAGGGACTGTCAAGAGTCTTCTCCAACACCACAGTTCAAAAGCATCAATTCTTTACCACTCACATTTCTTTATAGTTCAACTCTTACATGAATGTGTGACTACTGGTAAAACCATAGCTTTGACTAGATGGACTTTTGTTGGCAAAGTAATGTCTCTGCTTTTTGACATGCTGTCTAGATTCGTCATCGATTTTCTGCTAAGGAGCAAGCGCCTTTTAATTCCATGGCTGCAGTCACCATCTGCAGTGATTTTTGGAGCCCTCCAAAATAAAGCTTCTTGCTGTTTCCATTGTTTCCCCATCTATTTACCAGGAAGTGGTGGGACTGGATGCCATGATCTTAGTTTTTTGAATGTTGAGCACTAAGCCAACTTTTTCCCTCTCCTCTTTCATCAAGAGGCTCTTTAGTTCTTCTTTGTTTTCTTCCGTAAATGTGGTGTTATCTGCATATCTGAGGTTATTGATATTTCTACCGGCAATCTTGATTCCATCTTGTGTTTCATCCAGCCCAGCATTCCTCATTATGTACTTTGCATAGAAGTTAAATAAGCAGGGTGGCAATATACAGCTTTGATGTACCCCTTTCCCAATTTGGAACCAGTCCATTGTTCAATGTCACATTCTAGCTTTTGCTTCTTTTCCTGAATACAGATTTCACAGGAGGCAGGTCAGGCAGTCTGGTATTTCAGTCTCTTTAAGGATTTCCCATAGTTTGTTGTGATTAACACAGTCAAAGGCTTCTGTGTAATCAATAATGCATGATTCACATACTGTTGAAGCCTTGCTTGGAGAATTTTGAACATTACTTGACTAGTGTGTGAGATGAGTGCAATTATGTGGTAGTTTGAGCATTCTTTGGCATTGCCTTTCTTTGGGATTGAAATGAAAACTGACCTTTTTCAGTCCTGTGGCCACTGCTGAGTCTTCCAAATTTGCTGGTATATTAAGTGCACCACTTTCACAGCATCATCTTTTAGGATTTGAAATAAATCACCTGGAATTCCATCATTTCCACTAGCTTTGTTTGTAGTGATGCTTCCTAAGGCCCACTTGACTTCACACTCTAGGATATCTGGCTCTAGGTGAGTGATCACAGAATCATATTTATCTGGATAATGAAGATTTTTTGCATAGTTCTTCTGTGTATTCTTGCCATCTCCTCTTAATATCTTCTGCTTCTGTTAGGGCCATATATTTTCTGTCATTTATTGTTCCTATTTTTGCAGGAAATATTCCTGTGATATCTCTAATTTTCTTAAAGAGATCTTTAGCATTCCAGAGTCTTAGATCTATAAGTCTAGATATCAAGTCTAAAGAATCTTTCAGTTCAGTTCAGTCACTCAGTCACTCCGATACTTTGTGACGCCATTTACTGCAACACACCAGGCCTCCCTATCCATCACCAACTCCTGGAGTTCACTCAAACTCACATCCATTAAGTTGGTAATGCCATCCAGCCATCTGATCCTCTGTCTTTCCCTTCTTCTCCTGTCCCCAATCCCTCCCAGCATCAGAGGCTTTTCCAATGAGTAAGCGCTTTGCATGAGGTGGCCAAAGTACTGGAGTTTCAATTTTAGCGTCAGTCCATTCAGCGAACACCCAGGACTGATCTCCTTTAAAATGGACTGGTTGGATTTCCTTGCAGTCCAAGGGACTGTCAAGAGTCTTCTCCAACACCACAGTTCAAAAACATCAATTCTTCGATGCTCAGCTTTTTTCACAGTCCAACTCTCACATCCATACATGACCACTGGAAAAACCATAGCCTTGACTAGACAGACCTTTGTTGTCTAGTCAAAGGAATGTCTCTGCTTTTGAATATGTTATCTAGGCTGGTCATAACTTTCCTTCCAAGGAGTAAGTGTCTTTTAATTTCATGGCTGCAATCACCATCTGCAGTGATTTTGGAGCCTCCAAAAATAAAATCTGACACTGTTTCCACTGTTTCCTATTTATTTCCCATGAAGTGATGGGACNAGGAAAGTTATGACCAACCTAGACAGCATATTAAAAAGCAGAGACATTACTTTGCCAACAAAGGTCTGTCTCGTCAAGGCTATAGTTTTTCCAGTGGTCATATATGGATGTGAAAGTTGGACCATAAACAAGGTTAACACCAAAGAATTGATGCTTCTGAACTGTGGTGTTGGAGAAGACTCTTGAGAGTCCCTTGAACTGCAGAGAGATCCAACCAGTCCATCCTAAAAGAAATCAGTCCTGAATATTCATTGGAAGGGCTGATGCTGAAGTTGAAACTCCAATACTTTGGCCACCTGATATGAAGAACTGACTCATCTGAAAAACCCTGATGCTAGGAAAGATTCAAGGCCGGAGGAGAAGGGGACGACAGAGGATGAGATGGCTGGATGGCATCACTGGGTTGATGGACATGAGTTTGAGTAAGCTCCAGGAGTTGGTGATGAACAGGGAGGCCTGGCGTGCTGCAGTGCCTGGAGTCACAAAGAGTAGGACACAATTGAGCGACTCAACTGACTGATACAGGCAAAGGTCATTGCAATTTGATGGCAGTTCCCTCCATTTAAGAGGATCCCATTGGTTTGCAGAGCAGGAGGACACAGAGACTGGGTATTTAGTTCGATGGAATGGGCACAGTTTCCTGCCCTCCTCTTATACAACTAAGTAAACACACTAGTCTTTATTTGGCCACAGAAAGCCTGGAAGCCAGTCATTATAGATTCACCAATACAGGTCAGAAAATCTGATATATCGTCTTCCTTATATCATTAAAATGTCATTCCATTTCAAATTAATATGTAAATTGAATATAATTCCAAGCAACCTTTTTTTAAACATAACAATGTGATTTTAATATTAACATGAAAGAATAAATGTGTAAAACTGATTTGGAAAAGTTTAGTAAGATAAGATATTACATAGTGCCAGATTTTAAAAGCCATGCACACAAATACTGATAACTAAATATGTATGTGTGCATGTGTGTTTGTATCTCAACACAGACTATAGACATACTATAATCACAACAATGCAATATTGGCATAGGAATAATAAAAAGGAGAATAAACGAAATAAGGAGTAAAAAAACAGCTGTGTATATGTAGCAATTTAACATGTGATAAACCTGGCATTCCAGTGGGAAAATAATTGTTTCTTTGATATAATAAATGATGTTGATGTAATTGGCTATCCATTTGGAAGAAAACAAAGACCCTTAGTATTCTGTGTTCAAAAGTAAATTCCTGATGAAACAAAGATATAAGGGTAAAAAACAAGTCTTACAGACATAAGAAAAGAACATTAAGTTCATTTTTATAACCACAAAGGTGGTGTGAGAGATCTTGTACAAGACAAGAGTCCCCAAATCCAAAGCAAAAAACATCAGTGGGATATGGAGGGGACTTCTCCTNTCCTTGCAGTCCAAGGGACTCTCAAGAGTCTTCTCTAGCACCACAGTTCAAAAGCATCAATTCTTCAATGCTCAGCTTTCTTCACAGTCCAAGTCCCACATCCATACATGACCACTGGAAAAACCATAGCCTTGACTAGATGGACCTTTGTTGGCAAAGTAATGTCTCTGCTTTTCAACATGCTATCTAGGTTGGTCATAACTTTCCTTCCAAGGAGTAAGTTTCTTTTAATTTCATAGCTGCAGTCACTATCTGCAGTGATTTTGGAGCCCATAAAAATAAAGTCTGACACTGTTTCCACTGTTTCCCCATCTATTTCCCATGAAGTGATGGGACCAGATGATATGATCTTCGTTTTCTGAATGTTGAGCTTTAAGTCAACATTTTCACTCTTCTCTTTCACTTTCATCAAGAGCCTCTTTAGTTCTTCTTCACTTTCTGCCATAACGGTGGTGTCTTCTGCATATCTGAGGTTATTGATGTTTCTCCTGCCAATCTTGATTCCAGCTTATGCTTCTTCTAGCCCAGCATTTCTAATGATGTACTCTGCATACAAGTTAAATAAGCAGGGTGAANTTCACTTTCTGCCATAACGGTGGTGTCTTCTGCATATCTGAGGTTATTGATGTTTCTCCTGCCAATCTTGATTCCAGCTTATGCTTCTTCTAGCCCAGCATTTCTAATGATGTACTCTGCATACAAGTTAAATAAGCAGGGTGACAATATACAGCCTTGACATACTCCTTTTCTTATTTGGAACCAGTCTGTTTTCCCATGTCCAGTTCTAACTGTTGCTTCCATGACCTGCATATAGTTTTCCTAAGAGGCAGGTCAGGTGGTCTGGTATTCCCATCCCTTTCAGAATTTTCCACAGTTTCTTGTGATCCACACAGTCAAAGGCCTTGGCATAGACAATAGAAGAGGGCAGTTGAGTGGCCACTATTCTGAGCCTAATACTCATATTAAATATGAATGTTAGACATGCAGAGACATGTGGCTGGTATATACTATGAAAATAAATGGTTCAAATGGCAAAAATATGTTGGCTTTCCCTGAGTCAATTATTTTTTAATGTTTATCTTATTCTCTTTTAAATTTGCCTAGAAGTTTTACAGAATTTTATTTCCTAAACTGGCTATTCTTTGGTTGATTCCTATATTGCCTCAATCTTTAACATGTTTTATAGTTTCTGGATAAGAAAGGAGTTTACTTTTTAAAAACCAAACTTATTCAGACTTCTTTGTTGAAAGTTAATTACTTGGATATATTCTGAGTATTCTCTACAAGCCTGGGCTCTGTGATGTATCTGTCTCCATAAACCTCTCTTCCTAGTTTGTTGGTTAATTAACGATTCTCACGATTGTCTAATGATATTTTCTAAAATCACAAGAGTACTATTATTTAAAATAAAAATATAGCTAAAATAAAAATACTATGATTTTCTTGGGACCCAGGATTAATCAATATTGCAGTCTTAGAAATAGGAAAACTGTATGTCTGTAAGATTTACTGTAAATTTCAAGAATGCAAAGCAGTTTGATGGATAAATTTACTCAGAAACCACTGATTTAGGAGTTGACTGTTAAAGATGAAAATATGAGAAATTCTGATTTATAAGGATCATCTAAAGAGACTGAAGTGAAGTGAAGTTGCTCAGTCATGTCCGACTCTTTGCAACCCCATGGACTGTAGCCTACCAGGCTCCTCCTTCCATGGGATTTTCCAGGCAAGAATATTGGAGTGCATTGCCATTTTCTTCTCCAGGGGAACTTCCCGACCCAGGGAGATAAGCCAGGTCTCCCACATTGTAGTCAGATGCTTTACCGTTTAAGAAACTGACTGCATGCAAATTTCTTAAATGAAAATCACAAAATATCAGGATACATCACATCCGAGACTGGGTAAAGCGGGAAGATAGACTTTTTAAAAACAATTGCTGATGCTTATTCCTTTTCTTTTTTTTTCTTTTTTTTTTAACTTTATTTTACTTTACGATACTCTATTGGCTTTGTCATACATCGACATGAATCCACCACAGATGTACACGAGCTTCCAATCCTGAATCCCCCTCCCACCCCCCACCCCACAACGTCTCTCTGGATCATCCCCGTGCACCAGCCCCAAGCATCCTGCATCCTTAAAAAATTGCAAATAGAACTGCTTCTTCCTTATTCTTAGTGAAAGGAAATGCTTACGCCACCAGTGATACCAGTATGAATGCTGTCACATATGTGTTAATTACTTAGTGTGTCCAACTCTTTTTGCAACCCCATGGGTTGTAGCCCACCAGGATCCACTGCCCCTGGAAGTCTCTAGGCCGGAATACTGGAGTGAGTAGCCTTTCTCTTCTCCAGGTGATCTTCTGACTCAGTAATCAAACCCCAGTCTCCTGCATTGCAGGCAGATTCTTTACCATCTGAGCCACCAGGGAAGCCCTGTCATAGTGGAGTGAAATGAGATGTGTACTAAGAACCTAGCTTCCTAATCCAGTTGAGACCTCTGTGCAAGAACTGAGCCACATGAGGCTCAACTCAGTGAGTACATGCATTGGCATAAGGTAATGTGACACCGTGGACAAAAACAAGGACTTCATATCAATGTAAAAATGCTTTAGAACTTTTGCATCTAGCAGCTATGTGGTCTTCAGCTAATTACCTGGCTTTTTCAGTTCTGTTTATCCATCTGTAAAATAATCGAAATAACATCTAGTTCTTAGGATTTGAGGGAAATGTTTACAAAAATGTTAATATAATTTTGTGAGTATATTAAGTGTTCATACATTTTCATTATCATCTAAACTGCTAACATGAGTATATATGTAAATATATATACCTATATATTTATGTACATGTATATAATTTTTGCTATGTGTACCATATTTGCCTAATCAATCTAACAGTCACTGAAAGCCCCATAAAACATTGCTTCTTACATGTATGCATAAAAGAGTGCTTTGACAGTGCATGTCAGTAACATATATACATGCTATTCTTGTTCCAATTTGTCATACAACATATAGATTATGCAATATTAAAATATCTGTACCATTTATACTATTTTTTGCTTCATAATATTCCCAACTGGCATCAAATTGGAGCTTAGGAATATTTTTTTCTATAGTCATGGCACACGCTTACCAATAGATCTTAAGTCTCTTGTACAAGACTCTTTCATGGAATTTAAAACTTGTCTGTCCTGCTCTTATGCCTCAACAACCTTTTTCTTATAACACTCAATATTATCTGCCACTCTTCACAATCACCAATGCTTCATCTTAGAGTGATTCTCATATTGATATGTTTCTTACAATGTCATTTCCCTGGACTAGAATATATTCCCACCTTCCTTCTGCCCAATCAAATGCCTATACACAAAGCAAGCACAGTTGCTGTTTTCTTGAAGAAACCATCAGGAGTCACTTTTAACTCTTCTTTTCTGAAATATTATGGCCATATCATTAACTTGTATCCTAATTTGCTTGAAATAGTACTATATACACCATATACAGCATTTTCCCCTGTAGGATTATTAATACTCTCGTTTCACTTTCAAAAATGTTTCTGTATTAAATATATTTTATGGTCTCCCAAATCCCTATTCATCATAAACAAAAACTCCTCTTGTATTGGGACTGACTACGTTCTCTTATCATCCTGTATTCTATGTGGCTATATTGGTTTCCCCTCTTGGATTATATATACATGATAGAGCAGGGGCTGTGTCATATGCTTTCTGAACAAACATGACATCGATTAAATTAAATTAATTAAAAAATTAAAGATAAAGTTACTCAATTTATATTTAAAGACTTTAAAAAGGATGCCATGTTTTCATTCAAGATAGTTGGGGATATCTTGAGTGGCACCAGAGTATTCTTGCATGTCATTTCTCCAGCTGTCTAAAATAGTGTCCAACTCACCATAGTGTCCAGGGAAGTCTATAAATCCTTTTCTGATGATGAATGCACTGTTTTGTCATTTCATCATAAGTAAAATAAGATGCTTTCTTATATTCTTTCTTCAACCTTTGGTAATAGATTTTTATAAATCTTTTAAGACTCTGCGTGATTTTTATCCTGGATATTGCTTTAACTGTAACATTGTCTTTCCTTTCTTCAATTCACCCAAGCCTCCCTGGCCTTCTTACCTGTTTTCAACCTAAGACATGTATATTAATTTGTTACCTTAGTCTGAAACATTGTTCTTCCAGATGCTTTTGTGGCTCACTACTTGACTTCTCTTCAGATCACTGTTCAAATGGCTTCCTCTAGGCAGTGCTCTCTAGCCAACTAACCTAAACCAGCCTTATCACTCCTCTTGCATTCCCTCTCTCTCTCTCTCACATATACATATGTACATACATACATTTACATATTTCTTATTGGTTGTCTTCTGCACCAATATGTGAGTTTTATTAGGGTAGGAACCTTACCAATTGATTCACCATCATAACCCTCAGGATTGTGAAAAGTGGCAGATACAGAATAAGTAATGATTGAATGAACGGAGAATTAACACAATAGTGATAATGTTTTCTACTAAATGTCATAACATAATTTTCTTGGAAATTAAATTACTGGGTACTGTTTTCCTTTTTATAAGGTAATGCCTAAAATATTAAAATGATTTATAAGGAAATTTTTCAGAACCCCTGGGAATGTATGTATTTTATTTTATATGTAGATATGTGATAAAGATGAGACTTGAATAAATACCAATATTCTGACCATTTGATTATTAGTTTTCACAAATGTTGGAAGAGGAAATGAATGAAACAAGAATTTTAAGTGAGAATTAAGAGAACCCTTTCAATGCAACTCTGTTACATTTCTTTTATTTCATTTCAGAGTACTGACTATAAGTTTGTGGTGAAGTTTTGGTAATAAAAACTAAATCATTCTTGTTTTTTAATTAGTTCTTTTGTTATTCGACCAACATTTGGGGATTTTGCCTCTTTGTACTGTTTTTATATTATTACTTGAAACTCAGCNCCTCTCCGAGTGTGCCACTGTCCTAACTCTTTATCTGTTCACCAACCTAGGAGTTCTCTGACCCATCCTGTTAAAATTTTGTGGAGACTTCATTCTGTCTCTTATACACATCTTACATTTCTTTTATTTCATTTCAGAGTACTGACTATAAGTTTGTGGTGAAGTTTTGGTAATAAAAACTAAATCATTCTTGTTTTTTAATTAGTTCTTTTGTTATTCGACCAACATTTGGGGATTTTGCCTCTTTGTACTGTTTTTATATTATTACTTGAAACTCAGCCTGAACTTTTACTTTAATTACAAAGAAATGCCATCAAAATGAATGTTTTAATCTATCTGGGGAAAGAGCACATGCTTTCCAGTGCTGGATCTTTGCTGTAGAAGGACAGCAACACGACACTGATTTTATTAACTCTCTAATGAAGTCTTTAGATAGAATTGCCACAATTTTAAAGCACAGCATGATAGCTATTCTTTACAAATGGACAAGCACTATCCTATACCAATATTTCTATAAACGACACATTGGGGAAAAAATGAATATGCATATGTGGAAGGTGACCAAGGAGATACTCATAATGTTGAATAATATGTTGAATGTTGTAATAGCATGCCTAAATGAATATTTATGGTTAGATAGTGTCATAGTATCTTTGTGAGAACACTAGGGTGCTGGTCTCTATGGACCCATTTCAATTTTAATAACTTTGAAATACCATACTCATTTTTTGCTCATCTCCTTTGTTTTTCTTTTCAAATTTTATTTTTGTCAAATAGCAGTTCTTATTCAGAACTTTTTTTTTGTTTGTTTCTGGGCATGAATCTTCTCCAGTAATACTGATACTTTGAGGATCTATAAACTCATGAGTGGACTTCCCTTGTTACTCAGACAATAAAATCTTCTTCCTGCAGTGGAGACTGGGAATCAATCCCTGGGTCAGGAAGATCCCCTGGAGGAGGGCATGGCAAACCACTCCAGTATTCTTGCTTGGAGAATCCCATGGATAGAGAAGCTACAGTTCATGGCGTCACAAAGAGTCAGACATGACTGAGTGACTAACACTAACTAATTCTAAACTAAAGAGCACAAATTGCATAAATGTATTACTTATGTAAAATATTTTCTTGATGGGATTAATTTCCTTTTATCTAGATGGAGGCTTTGCATCTCAGTACTATTGGCATTTGAGGCCAGATAATTTCTATGAGAGACACTCTGGTGCATTGTAGGATGATAATATGCATACTAATAAGCTAGTAAGTAGGAGGCTAATAAGCCTTTCCCTGTCCTCTATCCACTAGATGCCAACAGCATCTTATCCCTCCCCTTGCCCATACCCATTCCAGCTATGACAGTCAAAAATGTCTCTAGGCATTGCCTAATGCCTCATTGTGGGAAATCATTCCTGCTTGTGA
Source organism: Neotragus pygmaeus (assembly GCA_006410875.1). Lineage (NCBI taxonomy): Eukaryota > Metazoa > Chordata > Mammalia > Artiodactyla > Bovidae > Neotragus > Neotragus pygmaeus. The sequence goes on along the minus strand of SJYV01022141.1, from coordinate 7,011 downwards.
ACCATTGTTCTTGGTTAATCTGCAAGTGAGTTATTCTGATTAACCAATTATTTGAGTTATTAGGTAATAACTATAATTCTTTTTATTCATTTTATAAATAATAGATAGATGAAAGCTAGCTCTTTCAATTTCATTTTTCTTCTTATTTTTCTTCTTAAAGTACTACACCTCCTTCATGATTTTAAGTCTATCACGTATATATATAAAATAGGTAAACAGTGGAGTGTGCTGAACTGAATTTGAATTAAGTAACAATCATATCCATAGCACAGAACCTAAGAAACATTGTTTACTTTTAATTGAATGAATTAAAATACATTAAGAACGATACCATCACAGGCTATTTTTCCCCATTAATTGTCAAAATAATGGGGAAAAAGTAAAGACTGGATTGACACCATCAATATGGACACTGTCAGCTTGTCATTTTTCTTTTCCTTATATAAAAGGTATAATGATGTAGAAGGAAGTTCAGTTTCATGAGGAGTCCAGTTGTTTTATTCTGCATAAATAATTCACCTTACAAGTATACAGACTTGGAAATTGTGTGTGAAATCTGAAACAATGTATCTAATTTACTACTTTTTACTCAGTCATTTGAGGTCATTTTTCCCCACACTTAAAAAATAATGAAATATGTATTTACAGAACTTATTCGATTGTATTAAAATGAAGTCAATATAAATTAATCCAAGATAATGGAAACAAAATGCAAATTTACGGTAGAAATAATATGAAATGAGGAAACCAGATCGCATGAATATTTAAAGCACATGGAATCTATGCTAAACAGAAAAGAAAGGAATAAATTTCTTATATTGTTTAAGAAATTTACAGATTATTAAATTACTGTTTTAAGGCATTTTATTGGCATGACATAAGGTTCCACATTTGTTTCATTTTTGAATATAGAAATTACTGTAGAAAATCTGGAAGTCTGGTAAAGTAGTTCAGTTGAAAGCAGTCTACTCATGGCTGCTAAGTGCTAAGTGGCTTCAGTCATGTCCGACTCTGTGCAACCCCAGAGACGGGAGACCACCAGGCTCCCCCGTCCCTGGGATTCTCCAGGCAAGAACACTGGAGTGGGTTGCCATTTCCTTCTCCAATGCAGGAAAGTGAAAAGTGAAAGTGAAGTCTCTCAGTCGTGTCCAACTCATAGCAACCCCAGGGACTGCAGCCCACCAGGCTCCCCCGTCCCTGGGATTCTCCAGGCAAGAACACTGGAGTGGGTTGCCATTTCCTTCTCCAATGCCTGAAAGTGAAAGTAAAATCGCTCAGTCCTGTCCGACTCCTAGTGACCCCATGGACTGTAGCCTACCAGGCTCCTCTGTCCATGGGATTTTGCAGGCAAGAGTACTGGAGTGGGGTGTCATGGCAAAGCTACACAAATGTCTGTGTTGACTAGGGGTAATAAAGCCTAAGAAGTCAGGATCTAGCTTGAGTCAAATACAGTACATACTAACTCAGAGACAAGACAGGTTTCCTTTCCTTTTTTTTTTTTTCTTTTGGTTAGATTTCTAGTGTTTGATTGCTTAAGCCTTTCCTTCATCACTTATTCTTTCTGTAACCTTGGGCAAGCTACTCAATGTTCCTCAGTCTTTATTATCCTCTTTTGAGATATGCATTGCTTCTTATTATTTTGTAAAGATTAAATAGAAGTAACAGCAAGTACATAGTTTCATGCTTGGTGCCTAGAAAACATTTACCATATGAAGTTATGTTATTACTTCAGAATGTCTTTTAGCTAAAGAAGATTTTTTGAGATAGGGCAAGTCTATATACAAAGCCAAAGCTTCCAAGGTTATCCTAACTCAGTCGACATTGAATTACTGCCTACTTTTTTCCATCTGGCTTGGCCTATCATTCAGGGATGTTAAAGCATCCTTCATTTCCAGTCATATGCCGTGATTCCCCAAAGAGATACAAGATCCTGTTCTAAAGAATGAAATGTATTTCTTAAATGTCACATAGTGTTTTTGTACTTATAAATATATTAAACAGTTACTATGTGCCAGACATTTTGCTAACCATTCTCTAGTATTTGTAATATGTAATATGATTACCTGTTTTATAGATTTGAAATTGAGGATAGATAAGATTAGGGGTTTTTGTTTGTTTTTGTATAAAACAGAGAGAAAAAAGTAGAGTTGCAACCAGAATTTTAGGATGTAATTGAAACTAGGAAAACTTCCCTAACATAGGGAGCCTCTTGGCCTATGCTATACCGGTTTTGGAAGCTCTAGAAACATAGAAACTATATTAGTACAAATCACAACCCCTCTTCCATAAAATCATTCAAAATATGGGTTCATCATTGATTTCTTTTCAATACAATTCTTATAAAAAGGAGACAATATTTATTTTAAAAGATTTAGAGACAGATTGCATGATACAAGCTTATCACAAAATGAAAGTAAAATTCTGTATTTTTAAAATTTTATTTATTTTTTAAAATATAAATTTATTTATTTTAATTGGAGGCTAATCATTTCACAATGTCTGTGTTTTTAATAATAGGCTTTTTGGAAATTTCATTTTCTTTTATTAAATACTAGGAAAAATACAAAATGGATGGCATGAATTTTTAGGACAGGTTGAATCTTTCACAGTTTACTACTGCCTATTTCAATTTCTTGCTTAAAGACAATCTACTAGTTAAACTTCAAGCTGAAGCACTGTAACATTCAGGAGTGTCAATTTACATTGGGAAAACAGTGCTGATACTATAGTATTTTCCCATCTTCCTGAACTGTTTGTCAAACTTCAGAATGCAGCTGCACACAGGCTTAGAAAGAGCTCATTTCCTAAGGGGAAAAAGCAGTTCCCAAGTATATTTACAAAAGTAGGCTATAGTTTTTCCTTATCCTTCCCCCTTATGTCTTTCTCTTGTGTCCAATAGAGAGCCACTGAAATGACACCCAGATTGATCCTTGTTGACATGACCTGGACCACAGCTCGGGAGCACACATCCCTGAAGCTAAGCCCTGCCACTGCCTGCTGTTCCGCCTGCGTCGGTATTATGTTAATTGGGCGAGGTCAGCCAGGTCTCTCTGTCCAGACTTTCATTTTCCCCGAGGAGAAGAACCATTCTAATGAATGATCTGCCATGTCTAAGGGCACTCATTTTTGAGGCTTGTTAGCTTAATGCTTCTTTGCGATATGTTAAGAACGGCATAAGAGAAACCATTTATATTACTAATCTCCAGACCAGCTTTGCAGAACAATCTTGGGACTTCAGCTCTTAGCAGCTGACTTGCCCTCTCCCCAGTCACACACGGGCATATTCTAATTAGAGTCACACTCTTTACTCTATTTTTATGAGTCTAAGGGAATTCTTAACAAGATGCTAAAACAGTTTTTAAAAGGCTATCCTAAATACACAGATAAATTTAGAGATATCATAGAATTTTTAGCTAGAATTCTCTTTTTCCTTTTTATCATCAATAAAATAATATAAAGACTTATAGGTATTGTATTAATTTGATTCCATGCATAATCTTACCTTTTGGCCTTGTATGCAGTGAGAAGTCAATAAATATTGTTTTCTTTAGCTTGTTTTTAATGAAGGAATAGTTTTCTACATTTGTCTAACATGTGTGTGCTTCATGTTTAAGTAGAACCTCACACTTAAGATCTCTATATTTAAGACAACGGACTTCTATCCCAGCCTTCTATCCTAACACGTCTCATTTTAATTACATGATGGGACAACAATGACAGTGGCGTTTGAGATTTTACCTTCTTCATTTCACATCTTCAGTCACATCTGGCTGTTTGATCCATAGAGATTCTTATTCTCCATATGACCTGACCTTCACTGGGGTGCCAGCTAACCAGTGGGCTACAGAGAGATAAGGCTGTATGACTGGATATTGCTTGGACTTTTTAATAAGCTTCACATATAACACTTTCAGTGTTAAAGGAGAGTCTGGATTTCTTCTCATCTAGTCCAAAAAATGTTACTTGCAGTTAAGCACCTAACAGCAGGCAGTGTCCTTTGGAAGAAAGGGAAAAGAAAAGGTGAAGGCATTCAAAAGACTAATTAGATAACGCTTGCCTAGTTCCTATTACTCTCCAGAGGAAAAAAAAAGAAGAAGAAAGAAAAGGAAACTATATATAGTCTTAGAACTTTGCTAAACTGAAACGAACTAGACGTTTGCTTAGGCAACATACTAATTGTATTTTAAGTGAATCAGCCAATGGGCAGGAGAATGTTTATTTCCTCACCCCCTGCTACTTCTCATCCTTGACAATGATTTTTTTTTTTAATCCTCTCAAATGTCTTCAGCAGGAGGTAAAAATAATGACGGTCCTCTGAACCGTGAAGGGAGACTGGAGCTGTGAAGTTGGAGCCCTTCTACTTTGTAAAGTGTCTTTCTTGAAATGGGTTTGGTGGAGGAATAAGAATCTTTATTCCTGTTAGAAGGACGAAATGAAACTAGAGAAAGGCAGTCAGAACACATGTGACGGAAAGGCAATGAATGCCCTTTACAAAACTAGGAGATCTGGATTCCAGCCAGGCAGGATAAAAGAGGGGCCAGGGAACACAGCCGTTCTTTCCGCTCTACACACGACCTTCGCAACCTCAGACTAGCAAAGTCCAACTGTTTGAAGTTCAGAGGTTTGGCAAAGAGTAATACTAAATAGAACTCAAGTGGACGAAGGAGAGAGCTTCACAACTAGTGCAGGGATAACTAGATGAAGGTAATTTACATTGTGGCACTATTTTTGGAGAGCTTTTTGACAGTACTTAGCCACTTTACTGCTAATTCTTTCTCAAGGATATTCCATCTTTTGCAAGTTAGTACAAAGAAATAATTTAGAATATGAGAAGACATCTATAAGTGTTCATGGCAAGGCTATTAATAGCAAAAATAAAAGTTTTTAAAATGTTCAGATGTCAACTATAAGGGTAGAGGTTATATAATTAAATTATTTTTCTAGAATACTGTGCAGCCATTAAAATAAAATTGTAGATTAGACATGCAATTATATTTCCCATATATTGCTTATTAAAAATGTAATCTTGAATGTCCTAAGGTATCTATTGTATATATGAACTAACTTCTGTTCATTTAGAATGTTACTAGCTATGTACTATCTTTGAAAGAACTGAGAATATAGTCATCCAAATCATCTTCTGCAGAGTTTGATTTCCTTGTGGAACCCTGATTGGAAAAAGGCTAGCTTTAATATACTACTTCCAAGTCACATTTTTTATAAGAATCTGAAGGATATCAAGAAGTGAGTGATTTGTTAATTTCCTTATTTATAAAACAAATATAAAGAAACTGATGTAGATGTAAACATGTGAAAGTTGCTCAATCATGTCCAACTCTTTGCAACTCCATGGACTGTAGCCTACCAGGTGTTTCTGTCCATGTAATACTTGAGGCAAGAATACTGGAGTCATTCCCTTCTCCAAGGAATCTTCACAACCTAAGGATCAAATCAAAGTATTCCACATTGCAGGTGGACTCTCAAATATACATATTTATAAAGATGAAGATGGGTTGGAGATGTAGTTTTCTCTTCTTGATATTATGACTTTTGCAACATAAACATATATATGTTTCCTGATTGAAAAACTTTATATTATTTATCCTTAGTTTATTTTTCAATTCCATCATAGATTATTATCAATTTTGGTTGAACCATTGTTTTGTCTGCTTCTTTGAACAAAATGGGGATAATAATAATTTAATAATGTTTATATGAGACAAATATAAATTCTGATGAGTTTTGTCATGTATACTTGGTCCTTGCATATACATTGGGATATCTACCAGTTATCTGTTGGTATTTAAACTGAGAAATATGTCAATTAATATGTGCAGGTATTTAAAATTTCAAATGATTCTGTCTGGCCACTCATAGATATAGCTAAAAGTTCTGTGTTAAGAAGAAAAATTCTTCAAATGAAAGAAAGAAAAAAAAAAAACAGACGTTAGTTGTTTAATCATTTCAATAGCATCAGCATTAGCACCTTCTATTTTTTAATAGAAATGAAAAGAGATCTTAACATTGAAAGGAAATGTGCATGTTATAAAGACTCCATATTTACAGAAATATGTATAACACCACCATATTTAGAGATAAGCATAATTTCACTGTAATAGAACCAGACATCCAGGAGTGTGAAGTCAAGTGCGCCTTAGAAAGCATCACTACAAACAAAGCTAATGCAGGTGATGGAATTCCAATTGAGCTATTTCAAATCATAAAAGATGATGCTGTGAAAGTGTTGCACTCAATATGCCAACAAATTTGGAAAATTCAGCAGTGGCCACAGGACTGGAAAAGGTCAGTTTTCATTCCAATCCCAAAGAAAGGCAATGCCAAAGAATGCTCAAACTACTGCACAATTACACTCATCTCACATGCTAGCAAAGTAATGTTCAAATTTTCCAAGCGAGGCTTCAACAGTACATGAACTGTGAACTTCCAGATGTTTAAGCTGGATTTTAAAAAGGCAGAGGAACCAGATCAAACTGCCATCTGCTGGATCATGGAAAAAGCAAGAGAGTTCCAGCAAAACATCTATTTCTGCTTTATTGACTATGCCAAAGCCTTTTACTGTGTGGATCACAATAGACTGTGGAAACTTCTGAAAGGGATGGGAATAACAGACCACCTGACCTGCCTCTTGAGAAATCTGTATGCAGGTCAGGAAGCAACAGTTGGAACTGGACATGGAACAACAGACTGGTTCCAAATAGGAAAAGGAGTCCGTCAAGGCTGTATATTGTCACCCTGCTTATTTAACTTATATGCAGAGTACATTAAGAGAAATGCTGGACTGGAAGAAACACAAGCTAGAATCAAGATTGCCGGGAGAAATATCAGTAACCTCTGATATGCAGATGATATATCACATCACATCACTTCACAGAAAGTGAAGAAGAACTAAAAAGCCTCTTGATGAAAGTGAAAGAGGAGAGTGAAAAAGTTGGCTTAAAGCTCAACATTCACAAAACGAAGATCATGGCATCCAGTCCCATCACTTCATGG
>SJYV01022138.1:11806-22336 GCA_006410875.1 Neotragus pygmaeus | reverse complement strand
GGCTTAAACACCTCGCAGAGCTCCTGCCCACCCCCCGTCAGTGGATCTGTTACCCCAGCCCACCCACGCGTCCCATCTTGGGATACCAAGTTCCAAGGAGCCTACGCTTGCCTCTAGGCCTGTCAGCCTCCCCAGCCCCTGGCCATCTCCCCAGAGCAAGAATCCTGACAGCTGGTGCTTTCCCCTGCTGGTGATTCCATTGGGGTCAGGGGAGGAAGAGGGAATAAGAAGGGGGTACATATTAGCGTCCCCTCCCCACCCCCATATGGGTTCACTCAATGTCTATTACGTGCCAGGCACTGTTCCAGACTCCGGAGATTCAGCCATGAGCAAGGGAGTTCTCGGCTGTTAGAGAAATTACATGCTGATGATACAGGCAGACCGTAAACAGACAAGTACATGCGTGTGGTTAATTCCCAAGGGTGGTAGGGGCTGTTGAGGACGATACTATAAAATGAGGCAATTCAGCTGGGGGAGCAGACGAACCAACATCATCGAGAAAAGGTTGGCCAAGGAAGATCCCCGTGAAGAGGTCATATCTGAGTGGAAACCAGAATGGAGTGGGGAGGAAGGCCTGTGTTCCCGAAAGGGCATTCCAGGTGATGGGAATAGCGAGCACGAGGAGCCTGAAGCTGGATCTACCTCTTATGCTAGAGGAAGAGCAGGAAGGCCCATGTGGCTGGACTGTAGCGATCGAGGCAGGGAGCTGGAGGAAGTCACGAGGGAGAGGCAGGCAGAGGCCAGTTCATCAGGGCCTGGGAAGCCGGAGCACGGAATTACACAGTCTGTGCCAATTTTAGTGGGAAATCAAGAGTTTTGAGAAGGAAAAGGCATAATGTGATCCATGTTTTGTTTTTTTTTTAAGTAATTTGTATTGGAGTCTAGTTGGTTTACAGGAGCTTCCCAGGTGGCTCAGTGGTAAAGAACCTGCCTGCCAACGCAAGAGACTCAGGTTCTATCCCTGGATCAGGAAGATCCCCTGGAGGAGGGCACAGCAACCCACTCCGGTGTTCTTGCCTGGAGGATCCCATGGACAGAAGAGCCTGGCAGGACAGAGTCCCTGGGGTCACAGAAGAGTCGGACATGCCTTAGCAGTTACAATGTTGCATGTCTGCTGTACAGTAAAGTGAATCAGGTGTACACATATCCGCTGATTTTAAGTTCTGTTCCCATATAGGTCATTACAGAGTATTGAGTAGAGTTCCTTGTGCTATACAGCAGGTTCTTAATAGTTATTTCACTTATGGTATGGCAACCCACTCCAGTATTCTTGCCTGGAGAATCCCAGGGACAGAGGGGCCCGGTGGGCTGCAGTCTCTGGGGTCGCTCAGAGTCGGACACGACTGAAGTGGCTTAGCAGCAGCAGCAGTAGTGTATATATGTCAATTCCAGTCTCTCAGCTTATCCGCGCCCCCCACCTTGGTAGCCACAGTTTGCTTTCTATAACTGCGACTCTATTTCTGTCTTGTAAATAAGTTCATTTGTACCATTTTTTTCAGATTCCACACATAAGTGATATCACATGATGTGATTCATTTTCGTTTGGGCTGTATCAGCCAGCTTGTGGGATCAGGAATCGAACCCGGGTCCCCTGCGATGCAAGCACAGAGTCCTAACCCCTGGTTGCTGTTCCGTCGCTCAGTCGTGTCCGACTCTTTGCAACCCCATGGACTGCAGCACGCCAGGCTTCCCTCCTCACTGTCTCCCAGAGTTTGCTTGAGACTCTGGTGCTGGGAAAGACTGAAGGCAAAAGGAGAAGAGGGCGACAGAGGATGAGGTGGTTAGATGGCATCACCGACTCAGTGGACATGCACTTGGGCAGACTCCAGGGGATGGTGAAGGCCTGGAAAGCCTGGCGTGCTGCAGTCCACGGGGTCTCAAAGAGTCGACACGACTGAGCAACTGGACGCCAACAATAAAAGATGCTGTTCGTGTGCCAGGCCCTTTTGGGGCATTCTCCCACTCTTTATTTCATAACACGCTCGTGCACATCCTGCAAAGTGATTGCCACATTATCTCCATTTTTCAGCTGGTGATATGGAAATAGTTATTTCAGCTATCTAATAGTTTAAATAACTTGTCTTGGGTGACCCAGACCAGATTTGACCTCGCCGGTGTCCGACTTGGTTACGGGTGGAGCTGTGTCTCCTCCAAAAGCATACGTTGCCATCCTCCTTCCCAGGATGCCAGAGTGCGGCCCTGTGTGGACACGGGGTCTTTAGAGAGGTAATCAGTCAAAATGAGGGCATCCGAGTGGCCCTGATCCAAGATGGCTACTGGCTTTTCTAGGAAATTTGGACACTGAGACAGAAATGATGGAGGGAAGGAAGACGGTGTGAAGGCCCATCTCTACAAGCCAAGGAGAGATGCTCAGGACAGACCCTTCCCTCTCAGCTCTCGGGAGAACCAACCCCGCCGGCACCTTGATCTTGAACTTCCAGCCCCCGTGTCTGTGATACGATACCTTTCTGTGTGTAAGCCACCCCACTGGTGACAGTGGCCCCAGCAAACTCGAATGCTAGTGCTCGGACCACGCTAAGCCATGCTCCTCCTGTACTACGATCTTTTTATTGAGTTGTCTGTCTTCTCTGTTAACATAGATGTTTTCTGGACAGTTGAGATCACCCATAGCTTGCACCTCTAGTAGGTAAAAGGCACCTGCTGCTGCTAAGTCGCTTCAGTCATGTCCGACTCTGCGCGACCCCATTGACGGCAGCCCACCAGGCCCCTCTGTCCCTGGGATTCTCCAGGCAAGGATACTGGAGAGGGTTGCCATTTAAAAGGCACCTGAAAGATTTCAGATATGTGGGGGTTTGGGCTACAGTCTGGAGCTTGACCTCCCCTCTACAGGACAGATTTTCTTCTCACGGGACCACAGCATAAACGTTCAAGCTCCTCTAAGAGTTTGATTTCTAACCTTAATCCAATGTTAATGTCAGTCTATTTTAGGGTCCCAGCAAGAATCAGGAGACTTAGAACTCCCCCAAGGGCCCAGGGGCCAACTCTCCTTGCTCCCAGGGGGCCCGGGTTCTATCCCTGGGCAAGGAACTAAGTCCCAGCTGTGTGTGAGGGTAAAGCTCTCTCATCTGTAGATGAGCTACAGTAAAGATCCCACTGGCCACAACGCAGATCAAAGGTCCTGTGCGCTGCAACTAAGACCCGGAGCTGCCAAATAAATACTAAAAAATAATCAGAAGGCTCACTCCAGCAGAGTCACCAAGGAGAGTTTCATGAAGTAGGTATTTACAAAGGTGCAGGCAGGTACAGAGAAGCCTGTAGGGGTAGGGGAAGCACCCTGGAGCTACTGACAGCAGGGAGCCCTTGCGGCCTCCAGGCTGGAAAAGGCAGCACGAGGGAGCAGTTAGCAGGACCCGGTCGGAGCTGCAGGGAGGGGCTGCCCCCCAGGAGCTGTGCCTTCAGTAGTGGCCGGCCAAGGGGTCAGCACCCCAACCGCATTCTCTACTGACCGCCCATCTCCAGCACCTGCTTCCTATAGGCTGAAACCCACAAAAGCCCAGGTGTCACAGGAGCCAGGGACTGCAGGCCCTGAAGGCCGGGCTCCTAGGCACAGGGCAGGAAAGAGAAAAAACGGAATATTCTGCACCCTTGGGATGTCCGCAGAGTTGCTGCTGGTAACACGACAGACCCCGTCTCTCCAAAATCATCCTTTCCCCGCTGGTTATTTATGTTGCTACCCTTTTGCAAGGACCGTATAAAATATTTTACATGCTTTTAAAACTCATAAATGTAATGAAGCCAAGATGTTTCAGCAAATGTGCTTGAAAAATCCTACCACAGATCCACTCTTAGCTGACATCAGGACCAAAGGCACATCTCATGACCCTCTCAGCATCTGATGTGGAGGCCAATAGATTAATCTCCAGACCTGCTCAGCCCCCAGGATGGCCAAGCTGTTACTGGGTTTTGAGACTGTACCTATTCCTTCATCCATTTCCTGCCATCCATCTCTTGCAAATAATTTCTGCTTTTTGAAAAACGGAATTCAGTCAGTTGGAGATATATCGATGAAGAGAGATTCTTGCACTGTGTGCGGGCACTGTGCCTATAACCTCCAATCTGAGCTTTCTGAGACATGAAAAGAGGCGTGCGTATCTGAACTTGGGCTGATAATGTCTAGGGGCTCAGAGTGAAAGTCGGTAAGAGCTTAGCACAAAACCTGGTATGTGGAAAGAGTAGCTCCCTTGAGTACACAGTATGCGGGCTTGATGGCCTTCAGCCCTGTGATGGATGTATAATGTATGTATTATTATCCCCATTTTACACATGAGTGCCTGGAGAATTCCAGGGACGGAGGAACCTGGTGGGCTGCCGTCTATGGGGTCACACAGAGTCGGGCATGACTGAAGCGACTTAGCAGCAGCAGGAGCAAATGAGGCTCAGAGGGAGCTGAATCAACTTAACCGGGGCCGCATAGCTGGCAAATAGAGCCAGGAGTCAAATCCAGGCAGTCTGATTCCAGAGGACACTCTTCACATTTATGCAGTGTCATCTTTTCACTTTTTCCTCCAAACTTTAAACTTTTTTTTTTCTGTATTGGAGTTTAGCCGATTAACAACGCTGTGATAGTTTCAGATGAACAGTAAAGGGACTCAGTCATACATATACATGTGTCTATTCTCCACCAAACTCCCCTGCCATCCAGGCTGCCTCATGACATTGAGAAGAGTCCGTGTGTTACACAGTAGGCCCTTGTTGATTATCCACTTTAAATATAGCCGTGCGTACATGACCTTACCAAAGTCCCTCAGTTTCCCTTCCCCCTGGCAATTGTGAATTTGTTGTCTAAGTCTGTGAGTCTCTTTCTGTTTTGTAAATAAATCCATTTGTATCATTTCTTTTTACAGTCCACATATAAAGGATTCCATCGGATGCTTCTCCTTCTCTGTCTAACTTACTTCACTCAGTAGGACACTCTCCAGGTCCATCTGTGTTATGCAGTATCTTCTAAATAATCGGAAGGTCTTCTTGGGAAAATAGGGCGGTAACGTGTGTGGACCGTATGGATTTGGGTGCATGACAAATGCGTCCAGGTGGTATATTTCAAACCTTTGTCTTCAGAATGGGGGTCAGGCTGAGCCATGGTTCTGATACAGGAAAATGCCCGAGAGCCACAGCTTAGGGTATCTGCCACTCAGGTGGCACCTTTAGGGGAGACAGATCTTGGTCAAATAAACTCACAAATAAGCCAAACTGTAGCCGTGATAAATGCTAATAGACAGGTATCTAGCGCTCCTTGGAAAGAAAGCTATGACAAACCTAGGCAGTCTATTAAAAAGCAGAGACATCATTTTGCCAACAAAGGTCCACCTAGTCAAAGCTATGGCTTTTCCAGTAGCCCTGTACAGATAGGAGAGCTGGACCATAAAGAATACTGAGCGCCGAAGAATCGATGCTTCTGAACTATGGTGCTGGAGCAGACTCTTGAGAGTCCCTTAGACTGCAAGGAGATCAGATGAGTCAATCCTGAAGGAAATAAACACTAAATATTCATTTGGAAGACTGATGCTGGAGCTAAAACACCAGCTCGCTGGGCACCTGATACCAAGAGCCGACTCACTGGAAAAGACCCTGATGCTGGGAAAGATGGAAGGCAAAAGGAGAAGGGCCAGCAGAAGATGAGACGGTTGGATGGCATCACCGACTCAATGGACATGAATCTGAGCAAACTTCCGGAGTTAGTGGAGGACAGAGGAGCTTGCTGAGCTGCAGTCCATGGGGTCGCAAAGAGTTGGACACGACTTAGCCACTGAGCAGCAACAAAAATCCAGCTCTCCAATGGCCATGTGTGAGACAGCCAGAACCCGAATTAGTCAAGGAAGTACAGGAGACAGGACTGACTACAAGATGCCTGAGTTAGGGCTCAAGTTTTGTTTTGTTAATTATTTTTTAATTGAAGGGTAATTGCTTTACAAAATCAAGTTTGAGTCATCAACAAGATTTCAGGGAAGACAGTGTTCCAGATAGGGAGATGCAAAGGTCCTGTGGTAGGGAGAAGGTCTGCAGAGAAGCTGGTGGAGACTTGGAGGCTGAAAGTGGAATGGTCATGAAAACTTGATGAGAATTTTGAGTTCTTCCCCTGGCAGAATATGCTGGTGTGCACAAAATTTGTTATATCACAGCAGAGACTTCAAGATCCCAGCGCCAGACCTTGGACTTCAGGTTAAAATTTGCTGCCTTCAAGAAGAGCTTCATTTACACATGTAAAGGGAAGCTATTATCATAATAACTGGTGATATTAAGTCACCTGATGAATTGAGCAAGAAGCTTCCATGCCTCCAGTTTAGATTTTTTTCAGCCACACCCTATAGACCTCAAGCAAAACACTAAAGGAATTTTAAAAATAGACAGTGGGGAGGAGACAGAAATAATCTAGAGGATATTGAAATGTAAGCATAACAAAAGAGATCTTGGAGACCTGAAATCCAAAAAGAGATTTTTGTCTTTGTCCCACCTTAGGACACACCTAAAACCCCACCTGGGGATGCTTCCCTTTGATTTTCCAGCTCAAAATCCAGAATCATTTTAGGCAACTCTCTTGAAACCATGCCTTAAAGCCACGCTGAGTCTGACTATGGAATGTAGCAGATCTGGGTTCCAATGCAGACAGGGTTCCAGCACTTCAGAAGGTCATTTTACTTTTCAGTAACTTTGTTTTCTCATCTGTAAAACGGGGAGAAAAGTAGGTACCCTCCCCACCCCCCACACTCTGCACCTTCCTTTCTGTTTGAAAGCGAAATTTTAGTCGCTCAGTCATGTCTGACTCTTTGCGACCCCACGACCCCATCGACTGTAGCCCGCCAGGCTCCTCTGTCCATGGGATTCTCCAGGGAAGAATACTGGGGTGGGTTGCCATTTCCTTCCCCAGGGGATCTTCCCAACCCCAGGGATCGAACCCCTGTCTCCCGCATTGGCAGGTGAACGCTTTAGCACTGAGCCACCAGGGAAGCCTAAAGCCCAGATGCACAACCCCAGTTAATCTCACCCTCCACTTTCTCCCTACCGAGTCTCACAAGGCCTCAGATCTCTCACTAGCCCCCTGCCACCCCACACCCCAGCACCACAAGTCACGGTCTCATTCCTTTCATCGTGCAGGAAGGGGACAGCCCCAACTTGCCCCAGCTCGATATAAATCCATTCCATGGATTTATCCCTACATCCATTCCATGTCTTACCTGCCCCTCACTCTACCAGGAAGTGGGGCTTCAGCTGCGAGACTAAGGCATCAAGAGGGAGAAGGTGATGAATCGATACACGTGAAATGCGTGACACTCTGCTGGACTGTGCTGAGAAACCCGAGCAGGACAAGGACAGGATGTTTATGACAATGGGGACCTGCATGGCAGGAGGGTGCTGATGCCCACGGCGGGGGTTCTGAAAAGGGGACGGGCTGCAGAGACCAACCAGTGAAGGACTGCTCCCCTTGGCTCTCTGTGTGTGTCCCAGGCAGGGGGCAAAGCCAAGTGGAGAAGCCTGGTTGGAGGATTTGAAAACAGGGAAGGGAGGAGCTTTCCTGGCAGTCCAGTGGTTAAGACTCTGCGCTTCCACTGCAGGGGACGTGGGTTTGATTCCTGGTCGGTGAACTAAGATTCAGCAAGCCTCGGAGCAAAAAAAAAAAAAGAGAGAGAGAGAAAAAGAGAGGAGAGAGAGAGAGAGAGAGAGAGAGGAAAAAAGAAAGAAAAAGAGGCGAGGGGGCAGGCGGCAGAGCAGAGTGAGTAAGAGGCTGGTGAGGGAGAGGAGAGAAAAGGCCAGAGACGATGAGGACGCCCTCCTGGAGGAGTCCTGCTGTGCATCTTTGGAGGGTCTTCAGCTTACCTCCTGCTGTTAAAGGATGTCTTCCTTCTACCTGAGGAGGCACCTCCTCTTTCCTAGGACCACAACCCCGAAGCACGTGCAGAGCCCCAGGGACCTTGTCACTTCCTGCTGGATCTCTCTCCCCAGGACCATCAGTCTCTGCGCCTCCTGAACCTCCTCTTCACCAGTGTCTCCCCTCTTTCTCCACCCCAGCCTTCCCTTTAAGGTGCAGCTGTTACTGCTGCTATTTAGTCACTAAGTTCTGTCCGACTCTGCGATCCCATGGACTGTAGCCCGCCAGGCTCCTCTATCCATGGGATTTCCCAGGCAAGGATACTGGAGTGGGTTGCCATTTCTTCTCTAGGGAGGCTTCCCGACCCAGGGATCAAACCCAATCCTCCTGCATTACAGGCAGATTCTTTACTGCTGAGAGAGATTTCTCCGAAAACCCCCAAGTCTCATGGGGAGTTGCCTCGTGGTCCAGAGGTTAAGATTTTGCCTTTCAATGCGGGCATTTCAGGTTCAGTGCCTGGTTGGGATGCTAAAACCACCCCTTTCTTTCGCCCCATGGCCGTAAAGGAAAACATAAAACAGAAACAATATTGTAACAAACTCAGTAAAGACTTTAAAAATGGTCCTCATCAAAAGAATCTTAAGCAAAAACAAAAATTGCATGGGATTTCCTGCTGTGAGCCAAGCTCTGTTCTAAAGGCTGGGATTCAGAAGTGAAAGAAACAGCCCCCAATTCCTGCTTTTTTCTAGTGGACAAAACCAGTTGTGTTAAGAATACAGTGTCAGGTATGAAGATTCTCTGCTGGGAAAACAACAGAGAGGGTAAATAAAAAGCAGGTGGCAGGGGCGTGGGCCACTGCAGGACGGACCTGGGTGCCGATCCCCAAGGCAGGGGCGAGTCTGTGGGCTCGGGACACGGCAGATGTTCAGGGAATAGCTACTGAGCAGCTCTAAAGTTGTCGTGGTAGAAAGAGAAGGATGAAATACAGAGCCTGCAATCTGACCCACGTGGCTCCGTGAGCCCAGGTGGCTCAGTGGTCAAGAATCCGTCTGCCAATGCAGGAGATGTGAGTTCAATCCCTGGGTCGGGACGATCCCCCAGAGAAGGAAATGTCAACCCACTCCAGTAGTCTCATGGACAGAGGAGCCTGGTGGGACACGACTTAGCGACTAAAAAACAAAGAGAACAATCTGCCCCACATTAAGGAGACTCCAGTCCAAATATTGATGGATTGGATCGATATTTTAGAAATGTTTATTAAAATAGTTTCTATTTGTGGCAATGATGACATAATTCCCCTAGTGCTCTTATTTTTTTTTAATATTTATTTGTTTTGGCTGCACTGGGTGTTAGTTGGGGCAGGCATGATCTAGTTCTCTGACCAAGGATGAAACCCAGGCCCCCTGGATTGGGAGCGCAGAGTCTTCCCCACTGGACCACCAGGGGAGTCCCCCTCTGGAGCTCTTAGTACGTTGGCGGCAGGCACAGGACCTCCTTGAATCCCCTTTAGAACTGGGGCGAGGTCAACACTGACAGTCTCAGGGTCAGGTCCCCTGGGATGATCGTGGCTTAGGAGGTGCTGGTTGTAAGTGGGGAGGGGAGCAGTGTCCCGGCGCAGCAGGACTGACATGCTGTCATGTTTCTCGTCTCAGGGTCCTCACGGGTCATCTAGAGAAGGGGTCTCAACCAGGGGCCCTTCTGCCCCCTCTTGTGCGGACACTGCAATGTCTGGAGACATGTTTGGCTGCCATACTGAAGGGAGGGCTGCTACTCGGATCCAGGTAGAGGCCGGGGATGCCATTCAACATCCCATGATGCCCAGGCCAGCCCCGGCAAAGCGCTGTCCACGCCCCAAGCCATCACTAATATGATGTTTAAGAAAGCCCGATGGAGAGCTTAGATGAAGGGCAGTGAGTGGGAGGGGCAGAGGTGCCCTTGCAGGACCTCAGGAGAGCTTCTCCCCAGGAAAAGGCATTTGATCTAGGACCAGGAGGCTCAGCCGTCCAGGGGTCCGGCTTCAGAGGACGGGGAGGAGGTTCTGAGCCCTTGATTTCAGGAAGGGCTTCATTTCCGCAAAGGACTGTGTTCAAAGTCTGGAAAACTATGTAGCAATTTTTAAAGAAGCAGATATTTGGTTCCACCCCCTCCCCAGCTGAACAATTTCGATCTAGAGTAGTGTTCTATCACCAGTGAGACCTCAGGGCAAAAAAAAAAAAAAGCACACAGAAAGGAAAAGAAGAGAGGGGAAATGACAATGAAGAATGATTGCAAGTAATAAAAAAGACCAGTCCCAGCCAGCTTCAGCCTGGCTCCAGATCTTGAGCGAAGCTCGCTCCGCCTGGGGGGCGCGTCCGCTGAGGAGGCGCGGGTGCCTCTTCTTCGGGGCACTGTCCATCTGCCTCATTTCTGATCTTCAACTTGTCCAAGCTCATTCCAGCCTCAGGGCCCTGGCTGTTTGTGAAGCATTCTTCCTCCGCGCATCAGCAGCTCTGGACTCCTGAACCCATGAACTCAGGTGGCCTCCACGTCCGGTCACTCTGTAATCGCCTGTACCCTTCACGGCATGTATTTACCTGTGTACCTGCCGCCGGTCTTCCTCACTGGGCTCTGAGAAGCGGGCTCTTCTTTACCGAATCCTGGGGCCTAGCACCTTGCCGGCCCCACGGATTGGAGCAGGAAGCAAATGGGTGGGACTTCCCGGGTGG